>JACEHZ010000132.1:600000-782500 GCA_017893485.1 Hemerocallis citrina | reverse complement strand
TCTAGATAAGAACAAATCTCTACATCCCGGTGCGGATGGATAGAAATGATTAAAACCACCTCTTAGGGATAAAGACGAATCTGGATCCCTTCATATCCTTCTGAACTGGTTTGTAACGGGTTGGGACCCGTCTCCAACAGGACATATCCGTTTATGAGTTGTTGGGCCCATAAGAAGAGACCTGTTTCCCATTCTGGACCCGTTTGTAGGTGAAATTACTGTTTTGCCCCTGTGTGCTTCAAGATCCGTGCCCAATTTGAACGGTCCCGATTTAATCCCATTTTTAGCCATATCATGAGCCCCCCAATCCTGAAGACTGTGTTACAACCTTTGGGGAGTAGTTTTACTGTTTCAAGGGCATAAAGGACTTTATCGAAGTTCTTAAAGGGAGTTCGGATCTTGCTCGAGGAGTAGCGGTGTTTTTTTAAGCTGGCAACATGTCCCAAATCATTCTTTGGCTCTCTTGAATTTTGGTGATTTTTCCCGATTTTTAACTTTTTTTGAATCATTTATTTAATTTGCAAGGTGGTAATCTATTTTCGAATAGTACTAATTAGCCATTCTAATTAATAATTATTTACCCAGAGGCTCAAATATATTTTCCTGAATTTATAATTACTTTTTAGAATTGTTAATTAATTTTTTGAATTTTTAATCATTTTTTGTAATTTTTAAACAATTAATTCAAATTAATAAATAAGAAAAAGGAATTAATCAGGACAATTATGATGTGGCGCGATCTGGGACGTCCATCAGCCTTCGGCGTGAATTTCTAAGCGATCGGACGTCTTCTCTGGCGCACAAGTGTTTTTTCCCTCATTTGGGGGTCGGTGGCAAGAGCGCTCAGCACCAGTTGCCGACCCCCTCAACCACTTCGGTAGGTTTACACGTGTCTGAGTGGAGGTCGAGGTCGAGGAGCTTCGACAAATGCTGTCGAAGTCGAGAGGGACCTCGAGAGGGTGACACGTGTTGAGTTGACCACTCAACACATTTTTTCGCGTTTAGACGTCGGTGGCAAGAGTGCTCGGTAGACGTTGCCGAAGTCCACGAAAGAGATTTTTCTCGCGTTTGGACGTTGGTGGCAAGAGTACTCGGCACAGGTTGCCAAGTCTAGGAGGGAGATTTTTCTCGCATTTGGACGTTTGTGGCAAGAGTGCTCGGCACAAGTTACCGAAGACCAGGAGGGAGATTTTTCTCGCGTTTGGACGTCGGTGGCAAGAGTGCTTGGCACAGGAGGGAGATTTTTCTCGCATTTGGACGTCGGTGGCAAGAGTGCTCGGCACACGTTGCCGAAGTCCAGGCGAGAGATTTTTCTCGTATTCGAACGTCCGTGGCAAGAATATTTTTCTCGCATTTGGACGTCGGTGGCAAGAGTGCTCGGCACACGTTGCCGAAGTCCAGGAGGGAGATTTTTCTCGCATTATGACGTCGGTGGCAAGAGTGCTTGGCACAGGTTTCCGAAGTCTAGGAGAGATTTTTCTCACATTTGGACGTCGGTGGCAAGAGTGCTCGACACACGTTGCCGAAGTCCAGGAGAGGTTTTTCTTGCATTTGGATGTAGGTGGCAAGAATGCTCGGCACAAGTTGCCGAAGTCCAAGGGAGAGATTTTTCTCGCATTTGGACGTCGGTGGCAGGAGTGCTCGGCACACATTGCCGAAGTCCAGGGGGAGATTTTTCTCGCATTTGGACGTCGGTGGCAAGAAGTTTTTCTAGCATTTGGATGTCGGTGGCAAGAGTGCCCGGCACACGTTGCCGAAGTCCAAGAGGGAGATTTTTCTCGCATTAGGACGTTAGTGGCAAGAGTGCTCAGCACAGGTTGCCGAAGTCCAGGAGAGAGATTTTTCATGCATTTGGACGTAGGTGGCAAGAATGCTCGGCATAAGTTGCCGAAGTCCAGGGGAGAGATTTTTCTCGCATTTGGACATCGGTGGCAGGAGTGCTCTGCACACATTGCCGAAATCCAGGAGGGAGATTTTTCTCGCATTTGGACGTCGGTGGCAAGAAGATTTTTCTAGCATTTGGACGTCGGTGGCAAGAATGCTCGGCACACGTTGCCGAAGTCCAGGAGGGAAATTTTTCTCGCATTAGGACGTTAGTGGCAAAAGTGCTCAGCACAGGTTGCCAAAGTCTAGGAGAGAGATTTTTCTTGCATTTAGATGTCGGTGGCAAGAGTGCTCGGTACACGTTGCTGAAGTCCAGGAGAGAGATTTTTCTCGCATTTGGACGTCGGTGGGAAGAGTGCTCGGCACAGGCTCCCAAGGTCCATGAAAGAGACATGTGGCACGCTGATCATTTTGACCGTTGACCAGTTAAAGGCCTGTTGAGTTTTGCCATTTTTGTCGTCTTGCGGTAAATGGGCCGGGCTTTTGAGTTTTTAGGCCTTTTAGTCTCGTTTTGTGTGCCCCCTTTATAAGACTTCACCCCCCCCTCTCTCATTTGTTCACTTCTCTAGTTTTTACTTGGGCGATCTTTTTCACTAGCGGAAGCTTCAGGCGAGATTTTACTAATTTCCGGTGATCTTTCCGACTGTCGCTGTCACATTAAGGTAATCTCACACTTAGTTTATTTTTAGAGAATGTTTAGCTTTCCCCCGAGGCCAGAGACCTCCCCTACTCTCGCTCATGAACTGACCTTGAGCCAAGCCCCTTCAGTCGACAAAGGTAAAGCCGTAGGAGGGCCTCATTCGGTCGTGGTGGAGACTGTAGTTAAGGATCAGCGGAGGATGGGGGAGTTCGGCGGGATGCCCGGGGTGCTGACCGGACTTAAGAGGGTTCGGGACCTGCTGGACGAACATGCCGAGCTTATCATGTATGGCATGAGGCAGAGCTTCAAAGAGAATGCTACCAGAGAGACTTCGGAAGCCGATGAGACGATTTCTATAGTCAACGAGGCGGACCTAGCGTCTATTCGGGAGTGCTTTCAAATCCCCTAAGAGTTCGAACTGATGTTGCTAGGACCTGGAGTGAGGGCCAATTCTTCGATGCCGGTGAACATGTGCTTCTGGTCTGTCGACGCCTTCCTAGCCGGGGTGTGGCTGCCTCTTCACCCTTTCGTCGTCGATGTGCTGCGGTGGTTTCGGATCAGCCCAGTTCAGTTCATGCCGAACATATGGAGGCTGATCAACGGGTTCATCCTCCACTGTCTGGCGGCAGAGCTCGAGCCAGATTTGATCTCGCTGCGGACCATATACCGGCTTCATCAACAGCATAAGTCGGAGTTCAAGTTCTACCTTGCTCTGAGGCATGACGCCAGGCTCGTCAGCTACCCCGACTCGATAAAGTACTGGAAGGACAAGTACTTCCTCATCCGGAGTCGAGAGCCGTGGAGCATCCCGACGACTTGGGTTGAAGAGGTGTCGAGGAGGGTGAAGGAGGGCCCAGTGCTTAGCCCCGATGAAGAAGAGAAGGTTCGGACGCTTCTCGATCGGCCGAAGTTCGATTGGAGGGACCTGACCGAGGAGGTGCTCTTCAATGGGGGGTCTCATCCGTATAAAACCTAGTATGCAGTTTATTATTAGCCTCGCATCTTTCTTTTTTAGTTTAGTTTACGTGTGCATAATCTCTTCTTTTTGTTGTTTGCAGAAACCATGGACTTCGATGCTATGTTGGCACAACGCGGGGTCCTGAGCAGCAAGGCTCCGAGGAAGAGGAAGAGGGTGGCGACCAAGGTGTCTTCATAGAGGCCGAAGATAGTCGCCGCTGCCATTGAGCAGGCGGCGGTGCACGCCGCCGTTGTTCAGCGATCGCCGACTCCTGCAGGGACTTCGGCTTCGGCAGAGACAGGAGCCTTCCCTTTGGTAGCTGCTTTGGGCTTGGAGGCCGTGCCTCTTATGGCCGAAGCCGAGGTGTTCCTGACTAAGGAGCACAAGAAGATCTTTGTCCCGGACTGAAAAATCCGCAAGCTCGACGGGTTTCTAGGGGACTCGTCATCCAGTATGCAGGTAGTTCGGCACCTCGCGATGCCGAAGGACAGGGCCGCTATGGACGCCGGCGGGGTTAGAGACGATGTGCTCGAGATCGCACGAGCGGCGGTATCGGTAAGCACTGACTTGTGGTTTTCAATTTTTTTGAAACTTTTCATCTTTTGGAAACTATTCCTTCCGAGTTCGTTATGGTGCTCTGCCCTCTTTCTGCAGATCACTTGCCACTTCGGTCATCTGATGGAGAAGATGACCGAACTAGAGAAGGAGTTGAAGCAAGAGACCGGCCGTGCTCGGGCAGAGAAGGCTCGGATCGCCAAGGAGCTCAAGAAGTTGAAGGCCGAAGCCGAGGGGAAGGCGGCAAGGTTGGAGTACCTCGAGGGCGTTGTGGCGAAGCTTGAGGCCGACAACACTTTTCTGCTCCAACAAAGGGAGTTGGTGGCGAAGGATAAGAAGGACGTCGTTGCCGCCACCAGGGTTGCCGCAGCTAAGGAGGCCCAGTCCCAGGCCATGGAGAGGGCGAAGGGGTTCCTCGCCGTCAATATGGCAAAGTCCTACGCTCGGGCGATCGTGCCAGTGAAAGAGAGCTACCCCGAGGTAGACTGCGCCGGACGGCGCCTATTCCCCGACCCGTCCCGGGGTTCGACGATGCCTCCGAAGAGGGTGAAGAAGAGGACGAGGTGGAGGTTGTCGAAGTCGACGCCGACGAGGCGGGGGGAGAGGCCGATGCGGAGGCCATACCTCTGGCGATCGTCGCCGCCGCCGCAAGGGTCGGAGCCCTCAGCGACCGGGGATCACGGCAAAGAGGTCCGTCGTTGACCTAGTTGTAGATCGTCTTTATTTCGTACCCAAAAATGTAGCCTAATCGTGGACTGGCCACTGCTTGTATTTGCTGAATTTTTAATGAAATGAAAAAAAAACTTGACTAAGTGTCGTAGCCATGAAATTTGTGTGTTCGCTCTGTTTCTAAGTTTTCCCGTAGTAGCTTCGTTGGATTTGGGAATTTTTGTCCGGCTTAACTCTTTCAGGTTGCCGAATTGTTGTCACGCCTTCGATCTGGCCTAAGGGTCGCAAGGTTGGGCCTCGCTCGAACTCGAGAGAGGTTGTATAAAGCAGAGTCGGAGTTGAACTATCTAAAGCTGGCATTGGCCCGTCGAGACTCCGAGTTGAAATGCCTAAAGGAGAACGCTCGCGAAGTGCCCCCTGAAGGGGAGCAGACGTGTCCCTAGATGGCTGTTAGCCAAGACTTAAGACTCAAGTTTCTTCGTCAGTTCCTATTCGACGCCAGGGTTGAGAGAGACAGGTTGAAGAGCGTGGTGCTTGAGAATAGCTTGGAGGCGGCACATCTTAGGAAGGCTATCTCCGAGGCCTCTCGTGGGGGTAGCTCGAGCCGAATACCTCGTCTGAAGATCAGAGTGACAGACGACTCGCTGAAGGAACGGGTCGTGGAGCTAGAGGCAGAGAACCTTCGCCTACGACGGCTTTCTGAGGGGAGTAATGCCCGGAGCACTTCCTGCCCCCGAGGTGAGTACGCACAAGGAAGGTCGTTCCACGAGTTGGCGCTACGCTCGCCCCCCGTCTTGAGGCACCCAGGGGATGCACAGAGTGGAGTGGCCAGCTCGTCGAGCGAAGCATCTGTTGGGGCGACTCTTAGGCTCTTAGGCTCTTAGGTGCCGAAGACGCTACTCGGCTCGCCGGGTTGGAGACTTCTACGAAAATGAGGCAGCAGCACATCACTCGCTGACCCCGTTTGTCGCTTAATAGAAGTATCCCGCTCCCTAGGAATGGTTAGGCCAGAATTTTGTAATCTTGTAGTCTGTTTCATATGAGTCTTGTATCTCGATGTAATAATAAGTTTTTGGTCTATAATTAGACTTGTACCTCAAATTTTGATGATATAATATACTTTTCGAGCTTGCGAGCCTGTGTTCAAGTGTTTGCATGTGTCAACAGTTGTGGCAGCAATTCCGAATGGTGGGCTACTTCGTACTCGCTCGTTCGCAAGTAGCTAAAGTCGCATCGAACCAAGTGTTGGACACCGAACTTGTCATTTAGAGAGTATCAACAGTTGTGGGAGCAATTCTGAATGATGAGCTACTTCATGCTCGCTCATTCGCAAGTAGCAAAAGTCGCATCGAATCAAGTGTTGGACTCCAAACTCGTCGTTTAGAGAGTATCAACAGTTGTGGGAGCAATTTCGAATGATGGTCTACTTTGTACTTGCTCGTTTGCGAGTAGCAAAAGTTGCATCGAACCAAGTGTTGGACTCCGAACTTGTTGTTTAATGGTTATTTTCTTAGTAAGCATAAAAGTAGTACAAGCAGAGCGCTCAGAATAGAGAATTTGCAGGGGGTAGATCATTTTTATTGAAAATATTTAGACGACCGCTTCTAAGTTGCGAGCCGTTATTACACTTGATAAAGAAAAAAGAGAAACTTTGACATGTTTTATGGAGAACATTCTTGAAGAAGTTGCTTGGAGCGGTATTTAAACACCCTCTTGGTACTTCAACAAGTGCTCTGCACCCTCTTGCCCCCTGGATCTTCAAGTTGATAAGCGCCCGATCGGACAACTTTGGAGATTCTATATGGTCCTTCCCAATTGGGTGCCAACTTGCCCTTCTTGCTGGGAAAAGAAATAGACAGTTTCCTGAGCACTAGATCTTCCTCTTTGAGATTAGTAGGGCGGACTCTTCGGTTGTAGGATTGCTCGATCCTACACCGATAGGTTTCTTGCCGCATGGATGATCTCTCCCGAAGCTCATCAATAAGGACCAAGTTGTCGCGAAGCTTGTTCGCATTTTGCTCTTCGTTGTAGGCAATCAAGCGGGGGGACAGTAGACCCACCTCCAAGGGGATAACGACCTCTGAGCCGTAAGTGAGGTTGAAGGGCGATTCTCACGTGGGGGTTCTCTTCGTAGTGCGATAGCTCCAGAGCACATTGGGGAGCTGCTCTACCCATAACCCTTTAACTGTCCTACTCAGTCTCTTTTTCAGGCCGGAGAGAATTTTCCAATTGGCATTCTCTACCTGATCGTTGGACTGGGGGTGGGAGACAGAGGAGAATCGTTGCTGGATGCCAAGGTCCGCACAGAAAGTTCATAATGCTACCCCCGTGAATCAAGTTCTGTTGTCCATTATCAAGATTAGGGGCACGCCGAATCTCCAGACAACGTTCTTCCAAAAGAATTGTTGCACCCTGTTCTCCGTGATCGTTGTTAGGGGCTCTGCCTCGATCCACTTGGAGAAATAGTCGATCGCCACGACGAGGAACTTGAACTGGCCTGGTGCTGGAGGAAATGGCCCGAGCAAGTCCATCCCCCACATTGCAAAGGGGGTTGGACTTGAAAAAGAAGAGAGTTGGCCTTGCGGCAGGCGGCGGATTATCGAGAACTTTTGGCAAGGGTCGCACTTTCGAACGTGTTGTTCGGCGTCGCGAAGGAGAGTAGGCCAGAAATAGCCATAGTTCAAGACTGCGGGCGAGGGACCTCACTCCCAAGTGAGCACCACATATCCCTTCGTGCACTTTCTTCAAGGCATACTGGGCTTCGTCCAGAGAGAAACACCTCTAGTAGGGTCGGCCACCTACATGGGTGTAAGAGCATTTGTACAAGACTCTCTCGATGAGGGTGTACCGCTCTGCCCTGGTTGGGACCTTTCGGGCCTCTTTAGAGTCTAAGGGAAGGACTCTGTCTCTGAGGAACTCGAGTAGAGGCAGCATCCAATTCTCCCCGAGTTGTAAGGGCAGCGTCTCCATCGGCTCGGGGCCCTCTTCCTCAATGTTGGGCTTCATTAGAACTTCTATCAGGACAGTTTGCTCGAGCCCTTGGAGTGAGGAGGAAGCTAGCTTTGAGAGAGCGTCTACCCGCACATTCTCCTCTTGGGGGATCCGCTGGAGTTGTGCATCCTCGAAAGAGGCCATCAAGTCCTTCACCTTGGCCAAGTACTTGGCCATGCATTCATCTCGCGCTTCATATTCTCTGAAAACCTGGTTCACCACCAGCTGCGAGTCACTAAATAACTTGACACGCTTCGCCCCTGCCTTGCGAGCCATGCAGAGGCCTGCTATTAAGGCTTCATACTCGGCCTTGTTGTTGGACGCTCTGAAGTTGAGGCGGAGTGAGTACTGGAGGATGAAATCATCTGGTCCCGCCAGGATGACTCATGCTCCACTCACGTCGGCACATGAAGACCCATATATATAGACCATCCAAAAGGCGGCCGGGGGGGGGGGGGGGGTCCTTCCTTGCTTTGTTGGACTCTGGAATTGTACTCTCCACTATAAACTCGGCCAGGTCTTGAGCCTTAATAACGGTTCGAGGCTGGTAGCTGATATCATATTAACTTAGCTCGATGGACCACTTCATAAGGTGCCCGGAGGTCTCAGGCTTGTGGAGAACCTGTTTGAGCGGTTGGTCGGTAAGAACGACCACCGAGTGAGACTGGAAGTACGGGCAAAGCTTTCGAGCCGCCATCACCAAGGCATAGGCCATCATCTCTAACTTCGGGTAACGGAGTTCAGCATCCCTAAGGACTTTACTCACGTAATAGACGGGCCTCTGCGTCTTGTCTTCTTCTCTTACCAAGACCACGCTGAGGGTCTGCTCCGAAGTGGCGAGGTATGGTAGAGGACCTCCCCGGGCCTCGGCTTGCTCAAGAGTGGGGGGTTGGCTAAGTACGCCTTGAGCTGGTCGAAGGGCTCTTGTTGCTGTTGTCCCCATTCAAAGCCTTTAACCCCCCCAACCCCCCCCCCCTCCCCCCTTGAGGGCCTTGAAGAACGGGAGGCATTTCTCCCCGAATTTGGAAAGGAAATGCCCTATCACCGCAAGGCGCCCGGTGAGTCTCTGCACCTCTTTAACATTATAGGAGGGAGCCATGTTGAGAATGGCTTAGATCTTCTCAAGGTTGGCCTCTATGCCCCTTTGGCTGACCATGAATCCCAAGAACTTGCCTGATGAGACTCCGAACGCACACTTGTTCGGGTTTAGTCTTATATTGTGTCTCCTTAATACGTCGAATGCCTCTTGGAGATTGGAGACATGGTCTGATCCGCTGACGCTCTTCACCAACATGTCATCCACAGACTTCCATGTTCCATCCTGTCTGCTCCTTGAAGATCTTATTAACAAGGCATTGGTAGGTGGCCCCAGCATTCTTGAGCCCGAAGGACATAACCCGGTAGCAACACAGACTCAGCTCGGTGACGAAGGAGGTCTTCGGGATGTCGGGAGGGTACATCCTTATCTGATTGTACCCCGAGAAGGCATCAATGAAGCTTAAGAGTTCATGGCCCGAGGTTGCATCGATCAGGGCGTCAATACTCGAGAGCGGGAATGGATCCTTGGGGCATGCTCTGTTAAGATCTGTGAAGTCGATGCATATCCTCCAACTCCCGTTGGCCTTCTTGACCATCACAATGTTGGAGAGCCACTCCGGGTAGTTGACCTCATGTATAAACCGAGCCTTAAGGAGTTTCTCAACCTCCTCCTTGATAGCTTGCTGGCGCTCGGGGGCGAATTTGCATCGCTTCTACTGAACGGGTCTGGCCCCCGAGGCGACACTAAGGTGGTGCATGAGGAGATCCACGGCATGTCAGTTGCAGTCCAGGCGAAGAGGTCCCGATTTCCTCTTAGGCACTGAATAATGTCGGAGAGAGAAGGAAGAAGGGACTTGCTAATCAGAAACTTGCGGGTTGGGTCTTCTTCAGAAAAGGCCACCTCTTTCAATTCATCGACCGACTCCGAGATAGGTGGGCTACTCCCTTCGGGGAGTTCAAGAGCTTCGAGGGAGAGGACAGGTCCTCCCATCGAGGTCATGTAGCACTTGCAGGTTGCCTCCTGGCTTCCTCAGACTTCTCCCACGCCCGCTATCATAGGGAACTTCATCTTCATGTGGTAAGCCGATGGTACGGCTTGCAGAGCAGCTAGGCCCGGTCGGCCTATGATGACATTGTAGGCAGCTTTCACATCTACCACCATGAAGTTCATCAGCTCGGTTCGGGTGGTGGGAGTTTTGCCAGCGGTTATGTCGAGAGTTATGACACCCTCGATCGTCACCAGCACCCTTGTAAAACCGTGCAGAGTGTAGCTGACTGGTTTGAGCCGATCTCAGAAGAGCTTGAGTCCCTGGAAGGCCTCCAGAAAGAGTATGTTGATTGAACTGCCGTTGTCTACCAGGTGCCGACGTACGTCAAAGTTGGCCATATGGAGGTTTATGACCAACACGTCGCAATGAGGGATTCGGATGCCCACTAAGTCTCTATCCGAAACGATGATCGGGACCCCTAGGCCTGTAGGGGGAGGACGGTTCGGCACATAATTTACCTCTCGGACGAAGACTTTTCGGGAGGAGTTGGAATCTCCCCCCATTGGGCATCCGTGAATGATATGTAGGATGATCTCTGGCTCGGAGTCCGGGGCCACATGCCGCTCGGGCCGCTTATTAGGCCCCCCCTGGGGGGTGGAGGAGGATGTTGGAACCATTATATACAAATAATCCTTTAAAATGGTTTGAGAAAAGCCCAAGATATTGTAAAATTGAATTATTAGAGCCACATAAAGACTGTATAGTTCGAGTAAACAGTATCATGGATTCTCCAAAAGCTAAAAAAAAATTTCAAAACAAATCCAAGAATTATTGGATTTAAAATTAATACAAAAAAGTTCAAGTCCTCATTCTTCTCCTGCATTTATTGTCAAAAATCATGCTGAGATAAAATGAGGAAAAGCTCGAATGGTAATCATCTATAGAAAATTAAATAGTTATACAAAATTTGATGGTTATTTTATTCCTTTTGCTGAACAATTAGTTAAGCAGATACAGGGAGCAAAATATTGCAGCAAGTTTGATGCCAAGTCAAGTTATTGGCAATTAAAATTAGCAGATCAAACATCTATTGAGCAAATAGCCTTCAGCTGTCCACAAGGACATTTTGAATGGTTAGTTATGCCATTTGGATTGAAAAATGCCCCCCAAACCCTCCAAAAATGGATGAATTCAATATTTGGCCATTTACCCTACGTAGTGGTATATATTGATGATATCCTTGTATTTTGTAGTTCTGCTGAAGAACATAAACAACATTTACTAGCTGTTTTACAATTATTGGTAACACATGGCATAATCCTAAGTTTTAAAAAGATAGAACTGTTCAAAACAGAAATAGAATTCTCAGAAAAATATATCAAGCAAGGAACAATAGAGATCCAGCAACATATTTATTCTAAAATTAGAGAATTTCCTGAAACGTTTAAAATGTTAAAGGAACTTCAGAGCTTTTTAGGATTACTGAACTATGAAAGAAAATTTATACCAAATCTTTCTGCCAAAGTTCAAAACCTTCAACAAAAGCTAACTGAAGAACAAGCTAAGTATAAAATACAAACTGGTGAACAACAAAGGAGATGGAATACTGATAAAAATCCTATTCAACTCCAAGAGTCTGAAATACTGGAAATCCAAGAAATAAAAAAACTTGTTCAAGAACAAAAAGTTCTTTATTTTCCTTTAGAAACAGAATCTTTAATTCTATAGACATATGCTTTAGAAAAATTTTGGGGTGGTGTCTTGATTGCAAAACACAAAGAAATAGTTGCTTATACTTCTGGAAAATTTGATAAGACACAAATCAAATATTCCACTTATGACAAAGAATTACTTGCTATCAAGTTAGCTCTTAAAAGCCTAAAAATTTATGTCTTATATCGACAATTTACTATTGAGACAGATAATAAATCTGTTGCTCAATTTCTAAAAAAGAAAACTTATAACAATCCGGAAGAAAATCTTCAAAGGATTAGACTTGCAATTTATTTAGAAATGTTTTCTTATGATGTAAAATATATTCCAGGATATACTAATCATATTACTGATCTTCGTTCCAGACCATGAATGAAGACGAAGATTTTACAAAGAAACTGCAGGAGTTATTAGAACAAATGAAGAGACAGGATACCTGGCAGCAGGCAGGCTCCAAAAAGGTCGCTAAAGTCTCCACTAAGACCGGCACATCCTCTGCTCCCACAGGAAAAGAAAACAAGGCTCAACAAGCCAAACTGACCCAACAGGTCAATGCTTCCACAGAGGCAAAATTAGCTGCTTCCACAGAAGCAAAGAAATCCTTTGTTCCATTAACTAAAGGAAAAACACCAGTATTAATGGAAACCTAAAAGAACTTCTGCAGCTTCTCTAGTAAAAGATTGGTACAATTTAGAAATGAAACATCATGAGCCAAATCTATATGACAACTTTAATGGTAGTTTCAGGTCAGTTCAATCAGCTGACTTCAGAGGAGAAAATTTCTGACTAACAAAGGTAGAAAAGGATCTTCTAGATAGAACGTTCGAACTTTGTCATCAACATCAGAAGTATACAGAGATACAACAATTAGGTTTGAGAATGACACAATTCTCTTCTTCATTAAGGTCAGAAGCATTGAATAAAAAAGAAGTTTCTTTATTTTTTGGACAAACTCCAGAGCAAAGAAGTCTTCAAGAAATATTTAATCAAATGGATACTTCAAATCTAATCAATCTGAGAATCCGGGATTTTCTAGACTTACCCAAAGTGTTACAAATCCAAAATGATAAAACAAAAGAGCTTGAGGCAGAAATTACAGTCCAAAATATGATCTCAATGTATCAATAAAATCTTTTGGATGATACACGACTCCTCAACTTCTTTAAACAGTTAGAGGACACAGAAATTGCATCTTTTTTTCACAGATGAGGACGTTATTCTTGACTCTAATCAACATCCAAGACTGATAACATGTTTTCATGATATTCCTAAATATCAAAAGCATATTCGAAAATAAATTGTTCATGAAATCTATGTTAATACCAACAACCCAGAAGACTACCAGAATTATATTCCTGAAATATGCAAAGTAAAACTTGCAGAATACTCAAACAGGTTCTAGACAATCTTTCTTTTTAGAATCTGGTCAGTATGGGAAGAAAGACAGTACATCAAATTATTTCCCTCTGTTCAACTTTGGGAGTTAGAACGAGTTACGGAAAAACCTCAACACCAAATTCTTAGGTTCAATAAAAAACAGTTCGATGAAGAGAAGGAACGCCTAGAACCTGCTCATGATTTTTTTGAAAGAGTGAACTATGTTGCCACAATAGGACCGCACTCCATTCATGAAGGCAAAACTATTTTGTTAATAGAAAAATTATCTGCGTTCGAAGATTCTGGACAGCAAATCAAGAAAGCCGAAGCCTTCCTTACCTCGCTACATTTGGGCCGTATTGGGAGCCTTGCACAAGAAGACTATTTGGAGAAACTAGAAAATTACCGAAAAGGACAAGACTATGACGCGGCAAGCACTGGAGACATGCTTACAGAAGAAGCAAACACTGATTAAAGCATGGTGGGCCAGCCTACGCACTAAAGTCATAATAATGGAAGGAAGAACAGCTCAAAAGCCTCAATAATTCAAAGCCAGCGCATACGTCCACAACAAGATTCCTTCTTATCCTCCAGCAAGTCAGATTCATCCTTATCTGCCAGCTCATGCAACACTAGAGCTCTTGTACCCCTATAAATAAGGCCCTCTGGCCATTTTTGTAAGATATCAGAAATCCTTTCTTCTTCTTTTCCTTTGTGAGTAAGAGTGCTTGATTTTTAAAGTTTTTTGTGTGTGCAAGAATTAGTATCAGAGCCAAAGTTGTTTATAAATACCAACTTCAAGTTGAGAGTCCCCTGTAAGATATTGTAAGTTTTTTCTCTGTATTTGCTCATAAGTAATGATAGGCTAATTTCTCTGAGCATATTTTATATTTGCTTATAGCTTTCTTCCTGATCTAATGTAATCTTCATTAGCTCTCTTCCATTAGTCCGTACACCTTATTGTAGGAAACAAAGTAAGGTCGTGCTCTATCTCTGTGCTAGTATAAGCTTGTGGTATTGATCTGTTACATCCAGAAGGGATTGTTGGATTTATCAGCCATTGGGTAGATTCGAGGCTTAACCCTGCTATAAATCCACGGTAAGGGATACTAGAAGCAGAGATAAGGGTCAAAAAGGATTAACGGATAGAAAGATTATGAAGATAACATTAAACCTAGATACTAAGCTATAACCAAATATAAAATATGTTCAACTTTTTTACTCACCATGAGTAATCCTCCTATTATTACCGATGACACCCACAGGTGTTACCATAATTTAAATAAAGAACAATATGACCACTATGTTCATCTTCCTACTAGAGGTTCTGAACAAAAGAGAATCTTTAATTATATCGTAGATCTCTTACATGAGATAAAAGAAGATATAAATAGTATAAAAACATTATATCAACCTAGAAAAATAAATACTGATATTAAATTATCATGTTTATCTAGATCACAGATAAATATGGTTACATATTCGTCAGAGAAAAATAATAAAATTAATATTACTGAATTAGATAAAATCTATTATGATGCCTTTAAAGAATTACAACAAAAGGAATTATCTAGAAAAATCGATAGTATAGATGTATATGCTTATTATGAAAAACATGCCCATGCAATAAATTATTGGCAATCCCATGAATCTGAACAAGATTCAGAGACTATACCTTCCAACTGGAGGAAAACATGGATTCCACAGAATCCATTTTCGACACATCGGAAAAATTACAGTACGCAATACGTACAAATGGAGCAGAAACCAGTGGTGGTTCTAGTTTATATTTACCACCACCAAAAGGATTTGTTCCTCAAAATCCAAATCCTAGTTTTGTTCCACAACAACCTCAAGAATCATTCAATCAAACCGTACCTTCACCGGATGAAGAAATAGCAGAAAGCCAGAATCCCACCGGAGCACAGTTTCAAACAAGATCCAATTTAATAAATCTTCATTCCTCGAGAAAAAGCTAAACAAGCATTCTCACAGAATGAAACATCTGGCATGATTCTAAATATAGATCATGTTCCACATAAAAAATTAAAACATACATTATTAAACTGGCTACAAAAAATTAGTGGAATTGCTTATATTCTTCCTCAAATGTCTGTACCAGATTTTTTAATGTATGCCACCAGTTATTGGGAAGGATACGCTTTATGGTGGATGACAAGCCTAGAAAACATCAACAAAAAAGCAATAAATAAAATAAGAAAAATGAACAGTATTAATGGTGCATTAATTGAATTAGTTGATCTTCTAGCAGCTGACCTTACTGGAGAATCACTGCGAGAAGAACCAGACATCGAAAACAAATTAGTAAAAATGCAATTATGCGATATATGTATGTTAGAAGAATTTGTCTCAACATACATAGGCTTTGTATTTCAATTAAATACCACAAAACAAAAATTATTCTAGATGAAAGCATTTTTTGCAAAAGTGCCATATCCATGGAATAATCTTATACAAGAAAGATATAATACTTTACTTTCTGCAACAACATCACAAAGAGATGCACAATCCACAGGAATTCTGAAAAGAGCCTATATGGAAACAATAAAAGCTTATTGTGAGCAAGCAAAAGCTCATAAACAAGTAAATAACAAAATTAAAACTTCTAAATTATGATTTAATTGTTTTACAAAATACGACGAAGATCTTAATTTGTAATTTGGGTGCAACCCTGCATACCAAGTCAAAAATTACAAAAGGTCTAAACGGTTTCAACACCAGAAAAAACCCAAATACAAAATTACTCGTAGAAAGTGGAAACCCACTTTTAAGAAAAAATATACACCAAATAAATTTCCTAAGAAGAAATTTATTAATAAACAAAAATTCAAAAAGGGTTGTAAATGTTTTAAATGCAGTAAAGAAGGACATTATGCTAATGAACGTCCGACAAATATAAAATCTATAGTTCTAACAAATATTGAAGAATATGATATCCAATATGGAACTATGAATGATATTCTCAGCGATACACAATCTTCAATATATGAAATAGAAAGTCTATACTCTGAAGATTCTTACGCAACATCTTCTACTGAAGACATGAAAGAATCCTTTACAACTTTAAACATTAATATGTTAACTATAAACAAAACTATAAATGCTATCCATATCATTCCTTTAGCGGAAGATATTTTATTACCTCGAAAAGACAAAAGAAATACCTTTGGGTATTTACTTTTTTCTAGTCGAAATTATTATCTTGAAAGATATAGAACAAAACTTATTTATTTGGATATAATTCTCCAAATTCCATTTGGACATTATGGTATAATCCATAATCTACCAATACATGCTAAAGAAAATATATTTATAACCACTGGATTAATTGAACCCATGGCTACTACCAACATAGCGTTACAAATGAAATGTACTAGCCTTGAGGATCAAGATTATAGAATAGAAAAGGATGATCCAATCGGCATGTTAGTTATCCATAAATATGAAGATCTTCCAATAATTAAGGAATGGTCTTGTGATTTAGATATGGAAGAAAGCTACAAGCAAATATAAAATATGCTCAAAGAAATTAACCTATCATTACTTAAGAGAAAATACAAAGAAAAAACGTACAATATCTTACAGGGGACTCTTAACTTGAAGCTGGTATTTACAAACAACTTTGGCTTTGATACCAATTCTTGCGCACACAAAAAACTTTAAAAACAAGCACTCTTACTCACAAAGGAAAAAAAGAAGAAAGGATTTCTGATATCTTACAAAAATGGCCAGAGGGCCTTATTTATAGGGGTACAAGAGCTCTAGTGTTGCATGAGCTGGCAGATAAGGACGAATCTGACTTGCTGGAGGATAAGAAGGAATCTTGTTGTGGACGTATGCGCTGGCTTTGAATTTGAGGCTTTTGAGCTGTCCTTCCTTCCATTATTATGACTTTAGTGCGTAGGCTGGCCCACCATGCTTTAATCAGTGTTGGCTTCTTCTGTAAGCATGTCTCCAGTGCTTGTCGCGTCATAGTCTTGTCCTTTTCGGTAATTTTCTAGTTTCTCCAAATAGTCTTCTTGTGCAAGGCTCCCAATACGGCCCAAATGTAGCGAGGTAAGGAAGGCTTCGGCTTTCTTGATTCGCTGTCCAGAATCTTCGAACGCAGATAATTTGTCTATTAACAAAATAGTTTTGCCTTCATGAATGAAGTGTGGTCCTATTGTGGCAACATAGTTCAGTCTTTTAAAAAAATCATGAGCAGGTTCTAGGCGTTCCTTCTCCTCATCGTACTATTTTTTATTGAACCTAAGAATTTGGTGTTGAGGTTTTTCCGTAACTCGTTCTAACTCCCAAAGTTGAACAGAGGAAAATAATTTGATGTACTGTCTTTCTTCCCATACTGACCAGATTCTGAAAATAAAGATTGTCTGGAACCTGTTTGAGTATTCTGCAAGTTTTACTTTGCATATTTCAGGAATATAATTCTGATAGTCTTCTGGGTTGTTGGTATTAACATAGATTTCATGAACAATTCATTTTCGAATATGCTTTTGATATTTAGGAATATCATGAAAACATGCTATCAGTCTTGGATGTTGATTAGAGTCAAGAATAACGTCCTCATCTGTGAAAAAAAGATGCAATTTCTGTGTCCTCTAATTGTTTAAAGAAGTTGAGGTGTCGTGTATCATCCAAAAGATTTTATTGATACATTGAGATCATATTTTGGACTGTAATTTCTGCCTCAAGCTCTTTTGTTTTATCATTTTGGATTTGTAACACGTTGGGTAAGTCTAGAAAATCCTGGATTCTCAGATTGATTAGATCTGAAGTATCCATTTGATTAAATATTTCTTGAAGACTTCTTTGCTCTGGAGTTTGTCTAAAAAATAAAGAAACTTCTTTTTTACTCAATGCTTCTGACCTTAATGAAGAAGAGAATTGTGTCATTCTCAAAACTAATTGTTGTATCTCTGTATACTTCTGATGTTGATGACGAAGTTCGAACGTTCTATCTAGAAGATCCTTTTCTACCTTTGTTAGTCAGAAGTTTGCTCCTCTGAAGTCAGCTGATTGAACTGACCTGAAACTACCATTAAAGTTGTCATATAGATTTGGCTCATGATGTTTAATTTCTAAATTGTACCAATCTTTTACTAGAGAAGCTGCAAAAGTTCTTTTAGGTTTCCATTGATACTGGTGTTTTTCCTTTAGTTAATGGAACAAAGGATTTCTTTGCTTCTGTGGAAGCAGCTAATTTTGCCTCTGTGGAGGCATTGACCTGTTGGGTCAGTTTGGCCTGTTGAGCTTTGTTTTCTACTCCTGTGGGAGCAGAGGATGTGCCGGTCTCAGTGGAGACTTTAGCAGCCTTTTTGGAGCCTGCCTGCTGCCAGGTATCCTGTCTCTTCATTTGTTCTAATAACTCCTGCAGTTTCTTTGTAAAATCTTCGTCTTCATTCTTGGCCAGGAAAGAAGATCAGCAATATGATTAGTATATCCTGGAATATATTTTACATCATAAGTAAACATTTCTAAATAAATTGCAAGTCTAATCCTTCGAAGATTTTCTTCCGGATTGTTATAAGTTTTCTTTTTTAGAAATTGAGCAACATATTTATTATCTGTCTCAATAGTAAATTGTCGATATAAGACATAAATTTTTAGGCTTTTAAGAGCTAACTTGATAGCAAGTAATTCTTTGTCATAAGTGGAATATTTGATTTGTGTCTTATCAAATTTTCCAGAAGTATAAGTAACTATTTCTTTGTGTTTTGCAATCAGGACACCACCCCAAAAATTTTCTAAAGCATCTGTCTGTAGAATTAAAGGTTCTGTTTCTAAAGGAAAATAAAGAACTTTTTGTTCTTGAACAAGTTTCTTTATTTCTTAGATTTCCAGTATTTCAGACTCTTGGAGTTGAATAGGAATTTTTTCCGTATTCCATCTCCTTGGTTGTTGACAAGTTTGTATTTTATACTTAGCTTGTTCTTCAGTTAGCTTTTGTTGATGGTTTTGAACTTTGGCAGGAAGATTTGGTATAAATTTTCTTCCATAGTTCAGTAATCCTAAAAAGCTCTAAAAAATTCCTTTAACGTTTTAAACGGTTCAGGAAATTCTCTAATTTTAGAATAAATATGTTACTGGAGCTTTATTGTTCCTTGCTTGATATATTTTCCTGAGAATTCTATTTCTGTTTTGAACAGTTCTATCTTTTTAGGACTTAGGATTATGCCATGTGTTACCAATAATTGTGATACAGCTAGTAAATGTTGTTTATGTTCTTCAGCAGAACTAGAGCATACAAGGATATCATCAATATATACCACTACATAGAGTAAATGGCCAAATATTGAATTCATCCTTTTTGGAAGATTTGGGGGGCATTTTTCAATCCAAATGGCATAACTAACCATTCAAAATTTACAGGGGACTCTCAACTTAAAGTTTAAGGCATTCATCACAAGTGCTGATTACTACCGACTTACTTGTATCGCACGTTCAACTCCAACTTTTTATCAAAACGTGCATCGCACGTGAAAATTACTAGTATAGTTAGTTGGTTAGTTAGTTAGCAATCCAAATGGCAACCATTGGTATAGAACAACCACCTCTCATTTTTCGAAAAGTTATTCTTTATGTTGCCAAAATTAAAAATGGCAATCCAAATAGTTATCTGATTGGTGTGGATGCTCTAAGATGAAGTTTTTACTATTCCCATCAATTCAGCCCGGACAAACATTAGTTTTTTGTTTAGAGATGTACATATAAAAGAAAGCATAATTGAAGGAAAATAACTACTCAAATTTTCAACTTATTCTTTTTGTTTTGCAAGTTAACAAAGAGTGGACAGAGTTAAACATAGTACTGTTGAGAGATCTTCAGCAACATTATATTCAAGCACAATAAGTAGGTTACATCTTTTGCTTTTCCATAAAATATACTAGTAATCTGCACATACGATTCATGTTCTAATAAATGTTTTTTATTGAGTAAATAATAAGACGTAATATGGCCTCGAACCTCTTACATCCCTATAGAGTATCCACAACCGTTTGCTAAATTTTTCATATTTTCCATATTTTAGCAATTGCGCATCTGCAGTCATTTGCTATTTATTCATATTTTAGCAAAATCGCTACATTAGATGGGTATATTTGAGAGACGATATAAGAATATGCATATTATAGAGGACGTCCCAAATAAAAAATTATTTTTTTATTATATCCAATGGATCTTCAAGTTCCGTCCCAAAAAATAAATAAATAAATAAAATAAAATAATATTAATAAATAAAAAATAAAAAATTATATCGGACGAAAGTTCCGTTCCAAGTAAAAAATTAATTTTTTATTAATTTTTTACCTTGGACGGAACTTCAAGTTCGTCCCATGAAATTAACTAATTAACTAATTAACTAATTATACTGATTAGGCTTAGTTAAATATACTTAAATAAATAATTAGGGGTAATTATGGGGTTATATTAATTATTGGGTAATTAGGGGGTAATTAAGTGGGCTAATGGTGGCTGAAAGTGATAGCTCCCCCACGACGGATCTTCAAGTTCCATCTGATGGGGGAGAGAAAAATAAAAAATAAAAAAAAAATTCGCTCGGTGGGGATAAATTTTTAAAAAGTATTTTTTTCCCTGGATGGAACTTGGGGTTTTGTTCAGCTATGCATATTATAACATTTCATGACAGCAGGAAACACCGCTTTGCTATATCTAAAACATGCATTTTGCTTTTTTTTACCTTTTACGACTGTGGATAATCTTACTCATACATACTATTTACAAATTATCCTTAGTGACAAATTTTTATTTTATATGAGTGGTATTTTTGTAAATAATTATTTCGTAAATAAATTTGAACTTTAAGGGTATTTTGGTAACTAAGAACAGTTGAGTAAATAAATGGTTAATATAACTCACACTTAAAAATGAATAGTTGAGATTAGATGGTTGATTGTCAGGTTGTCTACAAATGACAATCTCAACTCTCCCATTATAATATTAGAGATTTGTTGCCTTCTCAAAACTAAACTTACAAGCAAAGCAGTTTCTACGCATCAAGCAAATATGGAAAACAATCCACGAAATACATACATAAAAGAATGAAAGAATAAATATTGGATGGAAGAAACAAACATTAAGAAATCTATGCATGACTCGGTTCTTCGGCTTGCTTAGTCTCTTCTGCACCCTTCTTAGCTTGAGGAAAATACTTCAACCCACGTTTATGAACCCCACTGATCTTAACCGGTGCATCTGCTACTGGTATGCCTATAAGAATTAACCAAAGTAATGTACTTAAAAAGGAATAGCAGGCCAGCAGCAGCTCAATGGGGGAAAGAATTCTTTTTCTTATAAATCATATGAGAAAATTATCCCAGATGTCTGACTTGGACATAAACAAAATGAGGCCTAGGTGAATTACTAAACCCACGTTAAAACCACAAACAGTAGATATATGGCTTGTTAATCCAAAAATATACTATGAAGAATAAGCTAAGCAACATTACATACATGGCAAGATTAGAAGATGGGAGCAGCAGCAACAAGAGTACAACAAACAGACCTCTCTGATACACTTGGTATCAGATAGGAGAAGTTGAGATGAATTGGTGAGGGTTTGAAGAAAATTTGAGAAGAAAATCAGGAGGGAAATAGAGACTATATTTAGAAGAATATGCAGTAAAGAGGATAGAAAGGATTGCAATAGCAATTAATCGTTTTTCATTACTTCTGTAACAATGCTATTATAAAGTATCTATACTCCTTTCACAATTTGATATCAGCCCTACAAGTAGCACTCATCCACTTCTTGATCACTGACAAACTGATCAATATCAAATTCCTACTCAATAGCAAATTAGCCAAATGGGTTAGCTCGTTCCTCACTCTATTTGGTATCCTTACTAGTTTGGGTCGAACCACCACCTCGGGTTTGGGTTGTGCCCCTTGCTGTGCTTGCACTCGTAATCACTCTCACTGTCTATTGTTGGTAGCTTCCCAGACCAAGAATTTTGGCAATAAATACATTTGATATACTATCAAGAAGGATCTTTCATGGAGGATTGTGCTCCATAGATAACTTCATTTTGATAGAAAATGAAATAGATGATTGCGCCATCAGAAGTAAGCAAGAAAGAAACAGGAGAATGAAAAGATAAAATGAAAAGATAAACACCAAAAACATAGTTCCAATCTAAAAGATAATGCTAGGGTCTGATAGTAGGCTAAGAAGTCCCACACTAATACTTTCTTCAACAAGAGGAACATGATCAATATGAAAGCAACTAGCTCATGTCACAGTCGACCATTTTGGACCTAACACTCCTTCAAGTAGTTCGTGCAGTCATAATCCAGGTTTTGTTCATTTTATACCATATTATTAGATTCCTAATTTTCATACAAATTGGAGATTTGTTGACAATAGTTCATCATGGGGAAGATAAAATATGTTTTTAGAGAATGACGCAAAACACGGACAACGAGTATCAGTGGTGAGAACTCTGTTTTTCTTTCTTTTTTCTGCCCTCTATTTATCATATCATTCAAAGTTTAAAACATTTCTCTAGTAGTCTAGCCAATCGGCAGCTCTTGTTATTAGAAGTTATATTTTATTTGATATCAACACACTACAACAGATGTAGACTTTCTGCTACTAATTCAGAAACAGGGATCTACATCCTTGATGGTTGATTACGAAATCCTTAGAGCACCCACAGTCTTGATTGCTAAGAAATGGAAAAATGTATATTATACATATAGCAATTGGACGTTTGCTGCAATGGTAAAATGCTATAATATAGCAATTAAAAAAAATGATCAGACACTCGGGGAACAGAAGAGAGATGGAGAGAGCGAGAGAGAGAGAGTGCGTGGAGAGGAGAGAAGCTGCCCCTCCTCGGGACCTGAGCAGATCTTATGCTCAGGTGCTTCAACTCCCCCCACGCATACCCCCCCATCATTACCCTACCCATCTGCCTCTTCGATCTCCGTTCCACCCTCCACTACCGTCCAAAAACCCTCCTCAAAATGTCACTTCAAATCCCACCGCCATAAACACTCCCCCTCTCTCCAATCCAAAGCCATATTTTCAACCTAAACCCACCAGCATCTTCCCCCCAAAACCCTATTTTTGGAGACGCCCTGCACGCCGTTCAACACAGCGGAAAATGGAGATGAGATGCTTCAAATGCGGAGACGGCGACCATCTGGCAGCGGAATGCAGAAAGCTAGGCTTTCACTGCTTTAACTGCAAGAAGTTTGGGCATAAGGCGCGAGATTGCCCTCTCCACAGCAGACCAGAGTCGCTAGAGGTCACACTTCCCAACAACAATGCAATTACTCAAGCCCTATCAACACTGTATGCGAGTGCCTTCCTTCATCTGATCAACCCACGTCGGATCCCCCCGACGAAGGAGCTGGAGCATGCATTCAATTTTGCGTGGGGAAGGCGAAGCTATTGGTGGACACTTAAGCGTGTCAGTGATGGGGTTTACCATGTTCAATTCCAGACTGCGACTGAGGCGGAAGCGGCGATAGCAGAAGGGGTCTTTAATTTTTCTGGGTTCAATGCGACTTTCTCGCCATGGTCTGCTGAGTTCGGGGCAAGGTTGAGACCAAAGCCTTCTTACATTTGGGTAAATTTGCAACTCCTCCCCTTCCACCTGTGGAATAGAGAGTCAGTTGAGCACTTGGTTAAAGGCTTTGGCAAGCTTATCACCCTCAGCCGAGAGATGCTGAATGCTGAGAGCAGAGATCAAGCACTTGTGCTGCTTGAGGTTGAAGACCTTTCCCTAGTACCAAAAACCTTGACTGTTAAGTATGCAACTCCCTGGGATCAGAAGACCAATATTCATGACGTTCCAGTCCTATTGCTTGGGAGCCCAATCCCAGTGGAAGATGTTCAGACAGGCAGAGTCCAACTGTTCAACACCAAGGCAACGGCGGAGCCGGGAAGCACGAGTTTTTGGAGACCTGTCAACCATACAGTTAACAGAGGTGAGGATACGGCGGAGCGCCGGGAGCGACACATGGCCATGGCGGTAGAGAAATTTTCAAATCCCCGTAATTTGGGGGAGGGGCAACAATTGGGCGCGCAATCCTCGCATGCAGCTCCAAATATGGTATTCTTTCAAAATGCTCCCAATCAGATTGATTTTGCGCCATCTATGGAGATTGCACCAATCCCTCCGCAAGTTCCGAAATCAACGGCAGATCCTGCAGTGCAGCAAATCCCCATAATCACAGCACCAATATCAAATCCAGCTGGCAATCTTCTAGAGGGAGGCCCACAGGCTGACAGGGCAATTTTACACATCACTGGTGATGGTGAATCCTCTGCTGATAACTCAAAGAATGACTTTCGTGAGATGATATGGGAAGGAAAATCGATTAATCTTCCGCTTTCACTTTTTGATAAAATCCAACCAGTTGTTGAAGCTGCGCTCCAAGACACAGAGCAGAGAGAAGCTGAAAATGCAGATAAAGAAGCTTCAGGGAATTCAGATGATGGCAACAGCAAGACTGCTACTTTCCGCACTCGTTCACTGTTGAAAAGAACTGCTAGTCGCACAGCCTACTCATCCGCTGCCGTTCCTCCAGGATTCCAAGAGGGCCCCTCCAAGAAGGGGAAGCAAGTGCGTTCCATTAGCAAGCTCAGGAGCACCAGGCCCTTCATGAAGCACTTATCATCCTCTATCAAGAAGAAGGCCACAGGTACTTCCTCTTCGACTGCTTCTGTTTCCAACACGCACCTAAATCCTTTCGCACTACTTTCAAACGATGATATTGTTGAGGTTGCGGCATCAATTGGAGTGGAGGCCCGAAGGCCACACTCAGTTTCTAAGCTCAGAGAATGCCAGAAAGTTGTAGTTGATCTCCCAGATCAACAACAGGATTCTGCATAGCATTCTTGATCATTTGTCTTTGATTTTGTGTGTATGGTATGGGTGTTTTTTATTCCTTATGAGGATTGCAAGTTGGAATGTTCGAGGGCTGGGCAACCCTAACAAATGCTCAGTTATCAAAGATGGTATCAAGAGTTGTGCACCTTCTATTATCTGTTTGCAAGAGACCAAACTCAAAAATTCGCGACCTCAAAAGCTCTCATCTGTGGGGGGGATGAGCATCACTAAATGGATTCAATTAGATTCTATTGGAAGCTGCGGGGGTATTTTATTGGGGTGGAATGATCAGATTCTTGACTGCACTTACTCAGCGATAGATATTTTTTCTGTATCTGCCTCTTTCAAATGTAGGATCTCAGCCAGAGAATGGTCAGTCACTACTGTATATGCACCATTTGAGTTAGATGATCGCGAACTCTGTTTTTTTGAAATAAAGCAGCGTCGGAGACTCCTGAAAGATGCTTGGGTGTTATGCGGAGATTTTAATGTCACAATGACAGATGAAGAGAGGTCCAAGGGCCGGGGCTCGAACAGAGACATGAAAGCTTTTTGCAGTTTCGTTCAAGACTTGAAATTGATTGATTTACCCCTATCAGGGAGGAAATTTACTTGGACAAACCAAAGAGAAGACCCGACTATGGCACGTTTGGACAGAACACTAATTTCCGCGGAGTGGGACGCCCTATTTCCAAACTGCATTCAGTATTCGCTCCCGAGAATAGCCTCTGATCATTGTCCCATTGTTCTTGATGATCAAGTCATCCCTAAAAGGGTGAACTATTTTAAATTTGAAAAAGCTTGGTTGCTCAACCCATCCTTCACTCCGGCTGTTAGAGAATGGTGGCATTCTTTCAGGTGCAAGGGAAATCAGGTTGAAATATTTGCAACTAAACTTATGCTTCTCAAAAGAAGGATCAAAGCATGGAAGAATGAAACCTTTGGAGATACTACGCGAGTTAAAAAGGCATTGCAAGATAAACTGCTCAAACTGGAAATTGAAGCTGAAACATCTTCAAGTGCTCTTGAGCAAATGAAGTCTGTACAGACGGAGCTCCAAGGGATTATCAAAGCTGAGGCGACTTACTGGAGACAGCGCTCGAGAGTGCAATGGATAAAGGAAGGAGATGCAAACACGCGTTTTTTCCACTGCATTGTAAATGGCCGAAGAAGAAGAAACTTCATCCACAGTCTAGTTCTTGATGGTAATCTTGTAACGGAACCACTCCAAATCAGAGCCGCTTTTGAGCAGCATTTCTCTTCCATATGTGGTACAACCACTGACTCTGATTTTCAAATCGATTGGAACTCTATCTATCCCAATAGGCTTCAAGATCTTGATCTTTTGGAGGCACCTTTCACTATAGATGAGATCAAGACAGCGGTATTCGCAATGAGCAGTGATAAAGCTCCGGGACCAGATGGCTTTTCTATGAGCTTCTACCACACTTTCTGGGATACTATCAAAGACGATTTAGTTAATATGATCCTGGCGATCCAGAGAGGTGACTGTGATTTATCTAGGTTGAACTATTGCAACATCACCCTCATCCCCAAATGTGAGGGGGCCAATTCTGTCTCTGAATTCAGACCAATCAGTCTGCTCAACTGCTCCCTTAAGATTTTTACTAAACTGCTGGCAAACTGGCTTGCCCCGATGCTACACACTCTTGTCTCTTCTTCCCAAAGTGCGTTCTTGAAAGGTAAATCCACGATAGACTGTTTTGTTGTGGCACATGAAGCTATAAATTTATGCAGTAGACAACACTCCGACACCATTCTTTTTAAAATTGATTTTGCCAAGGCTTTCGACACAGTCAATTGGAATTTTCTTCTACAGCTCCTTGTAGCTAGAGGTTTTGGTCAGTCCTGGTGCAGATGGATTCATATGATATTGAGGAGTGCAAAATCATCTATCCTCATTAATGGGGAAGGAGGTCGATATATTAAATCCAAGAGAGGTTTGAAACAGGGAGATCCACTTTCCCCAATGCTCTTTATCTTGGTTGTAGATGTCCTAGCTCAAATGCTCAATTGTGGTCGACGAAATGAAATCTTCTCCTCACTGCCAGTCAGAGGAGCAATTGCCAACCTATCCTTGCTGCAGTTTGCGGATGATACATTGCTTTTTTGCAAAGGTGATGAAGATGAGGTGATTAACCTTAAATTAGCCCTACACTTATTTGCTAATATATCTGGTCTTGCTATCAATTTTGATAAATCGTCCTTAGTTTATTTTGGACGATCCCAAATGAAGCTCCAAGCCTTCTCAACTATTCTTGGATGCAAAGAGGAGAAGTTGCCCCTTAAATACCTTGGTATGCCTCTCACTTCAACTAAGCTCAGCAAACAACACTGGCAACCACTGCTCCATAAGATCCAGAGACGTCTATCAGTGTGGAAGGGTAAAATGCTTTCGAGAGGGGGCAGGTTGGTTCTTATAAATTCTGTGCTTAGCCCTACCGGTTTATTATGCCTCTTTCTTTAAGTTACCACTTTTGGTCATTAGGAGAATTGATCAGATCCGAAGTAGATTCTTCTGGTGTGGTTCAGATGCTAATATCAGAGGCATTGCTAGTGCGCAGTGGTCACGTATCTGTCAGCCAAAAACGCAAGGAGGACTGGGGATTCTAGACATTAAGGTCTTTAATGAAGCCCTCCTTATGAAGTGGTGGTGGAATTTGCTGGCATCCGATTCCCTCCCAAGCCAAACTCTCTGCAGCCTTTATCAACGAAGTGATCCAAACCAATTCATATGCCCTTCTACTGCCTCAAACTTCTGGAAGGGAATTTTTCCGCTTAAAGACCAATTTCTTTGTAACATCAGATGGAGCCTTGGCAAAGGTACACTTATCAATTTTTGGAAGTCCAAATGGATTCATGGAGCCAGTGTGTCTTCCTTATTCCCGACCCTCACTGCAGCGGCATGGAACCCCGAAGCTGACATCACATCACAGGGATCTTGGTTAAATGGATTATGGACTTGGCAGCCGAGGCTAAATTGTGTTCTTACTGACCCAATGCGAGAGGACAAAAGGCGCCTGCTAGAGTTGCTCGTGGATTTCCTGCCCTCATCTTCTGAAGACCAACCATCATGGACACTGACTACTTCTTCTTCTTATACTGTCAGTTCGGCTTATAACTTCTTCATTATGGCTGGCCTTCGTTCCCCTTACTACATTGCAACTTGGACATCGCCTGCACCGCTCAAATGCAAAGTGTTCATATGGCTGCTGAGTTGGAACAAGCTTAACTCGAAAGAATTCCTTCACTCTAAGGGATGGTCGGGCGACACTACATGCACAGCTTGTGCATGTCCTGTCGAATCGACCTTTCATATATTTTTTGAATGCCCAATTGCTGCCGCAACCTGGAAACACTTCACTGATATGCTTAATATCCACACTTTGCCCCATCATTTACACGAGTGTTTCACGACATGGTGCTTTGGGAATCATAATATCCGACTCACTTGGCATCTGTTAACTATCTCAGTTTGCTGGAACTTGTGGCTTGCTAGAAATCAACACATTTTTACTTCAAAGGCTATGCAAATAAAAGAGATTATTTCTAATGTCATTTTCTCTTTTCGTTCTTGGATAGATGGCATGGACAGCGGGAGGAAGAAGGCAAAGATGATGGAGGAATTGGATGCGGCAGGAGTACAGGATGCTTTGATTAAGCAAGCACTGTTTAGGGGAGATCGGATGGATAGTGATGTGGGGAGTTGTTCGTCCTAACCGACGAGTGGTTGTGAAAGATTAGACTGACTTGTGCTGATCTTTTTTCATCTTTTGGACTGACTTTTTATACCGACTTCATGTATTATGCTTTTCTGTTTTTTGGGTTATCTGTTTTGGAGGATGATTATGAGCACTACTGTAAAGATGGAGAAGGGGGATGAGATCATGATGTTGTGTCTAGTAGAGGAGTACGACAGTAGTCCGCTGCCCTCTCTACGATACAACTACATGCTATCTCAAACCTAGACCCATCTGTGACTCGGTCTTTATCCTTTTGTAACCTCCATCCAGATTTTTGTAATAGCTGCTACAAACTTTTTATTAGTAATATATATTTTGAGGTAGGCTAATCCTACCTTTTACTCGTCAAAAAAAAAAAATGATCAGACGGAACTCTTAAGTTCTGTCCCGCAAAAAAAAAATCTGGACATTTTTTCATAATTAATTTGAATATTTTAATAATCTTAATAATTAAAAAAGTTTTTAGAAAAGAAAAAAAACAAAGGAGGGATCTTCATGATCCATCCAAGGTAAGGAGTGAAAAAAAAAAGAAAAAAAAAGTTGGGAAGGAGCTTCAAGTTCCGTCCCATATAAAAAAAATTATTTTTTTATTTAGGACGGATCTTGAAGATCCGTCCGCTATAATATACATATTCTCATATCTGCTCTCAAATATAGCATTGTTCTGTAGCGATTTTGACAAAAATATGAATAAATAACAAACAACTGCAGAGTCGAAATTGCTATAATATGGATAAAGTGGAAATTTAGCAAACGACTGTGGATGCTCTTATAACAATAGAAACAATGAGCCAAACTAGTAAAGGCTTGCTTTTGTTTATAGGAATGGGGTGAACTCTGCTTAACTAATAACTCTGCCTAAGAGCATCCACAGTCATGATTGCTAAAAAATAACAAAATGTATAATATACATATAGCAAGGTCTCATTTGTTGCAATGGTGAAATGCTATAATATAGCAATCAAAAATTTAATATGATCGGACGGATCTTGCCCGTCCCACGAATTAAAAAAAAATTCTGCCCTTTTTTAATAAATAAAAAGAATATTTTATAAATTTTAAAGCTTTTTATTAAATTTTTTAAAAAAAAATTGGCATGCCAACCCTACTACATTTCACGGACGGATGGGCAAGATCCGTCCAACCTTTTTTTCATTTTCGAACAATTTTTTACGAGAAAAATATCTAATTTCATCTGAGGGAACCTCGAGTTCCGTCTTATATATATATATATATATATATATATGGGAAAAAGGGGTATGAGCAACTTGCTCATTTAGTAAATGAGCAATTGATGATGTGGCATACATGTGATTGAAAAATCCTTAAAAGGGTTAGTTGTCCAATGTATCACATGCGTGCCACATAATCAATTGCTCATTCACTAAATGAGCAAGTTGCTCATATCCCTTCTACTTTATATATATATAGGACCCAAATAAAGCAATTACACCCAAATAAAGCACTGATATCTTACAAAACTTGGAGAAGATTTGAGAAAGACTGTCAACAACTCAAAAACGAAGAAATTAAGCTACTTAGCGTCCTACCAATAAGTTTCCGCCATATGCCATCAAAATATTTATCCTCCTATCCTATAATAGTAGTAAAGTAAGCTGATCCATCCTCTAGACATCACACCTCGTATAATAGAATTTCTAGTTCTTGTTCCATATGCCTTTCAGAATTTCCAAGCCACTGAGAGAGAAATCAAAATTTTTGGGTAGGAAATTCCTACTCCAAACCTGGAATAATACTTGTAATATCTGAAAGGTATCTCCATCTATACACAGAGAGCCCATGTTTACAATGAATACATGCAATTCGAAACACATATCCCCAACAGACGATCCACAGGCGGTGCATAGAGATTTGCTATGGAATCCTACGGCAAAAAGAGAAACAAAAACACGGAAAAACTCTTATAGTCATAACCACTCCTTCATGCCCAAGTTCGTATTGTACAGTAAAAGAGTGGTGAAAACAAAGAGAGCATCTTTCGCTTTTCCAATCATTATCTACTGTTGAGATTTAGAATCAGAACAATAAATAAGAATGTGACAGCATGGGGATCTTCCACTACTTAAATCTGAGTGGGACTCAAGGACTACAAGATCATAGAGATTTGGCAACGTTCATGCAACCAACCACAAATTTAGAGATGAAGGTTTTCACTCTTGCTATGTTAATGTAGGAAAGCATAGTAAGCCAGGAATGAGAATGACAAATAATCAGTGATTACCCCAACTTCTACGCAGGGGCGGACCCGCACAAAGCACGCGGGTACGTTTTCTTTCTATAGTAGCACTATACACTAGATAAGTTTGAAAATGACGCCTATTAGTAGGTAAACCGGCTGAGAGATGGTGAATGGAGTGCGCGGTCAGTCGACCCACTTATTTCATGGTCAAAGACATGCTATAGGCACGTAAGGGGGGACCTGCAAAAGAAAGAAGGCAAGTTACTCATTTGGCAGGTCTAGACTATGATAGTCGGGCTGATAGTTGCACGACCAAGAGGTAACGCCAGGAAGTACTATGTCTACTGAATCAGGAAATGAAGGTTGTTTCCGATATCGATACCTCCTTAGCCAGGATTGGTACTCCAACATCTACTACTCATCAAACGGATTAGCTCGGGCTTCCTATATGCAGGAAGTAACAACAAGAGCGGGAAAACTCATAACTTGAGAGTCCAACCGCTCTTTCCCGACTCAAGCCCATGTCCCTAATTGTCGTGAACTAGATTGGCGAGAACCACTGACTTCTTGTTCTGTACCAGATTCTCGAACGAGGAGCAGGAGGTGGATGCAATAAGGAAAGGGGCAAATAGCTTCACCAAAGTTGTGGCGTAGGGAGTAGGTATCCCGAAAGTGAGAGTTGATTCCCGACCTGTAATTCAGGTAATGATGATGGTAGCCAGAAAGTGGTGTAACTTCCTATTTTATCGAGCTATTGGACTGACATTATATCCATTTTTGTGACCATATATTAGTAGATACAACTTGAATGATTTAGATCCTTGTCTATTAGACTAGGCAGAGCTTTATGCAAAGTGCTTGGATGCAACTTGAAGGTCTAACACTTCTAGCTAACTATTTTTAGTAAATATAATATTATTCGCTAATAGCGTGTAGCGAAAGGGAATCTCGAGTCTTAACTCGGAAAATCTTTATTCCTATCTCTCTTTCAAATAGGCTCAGTATCAACTAAAGATGATAATAAAGAAAGAACGGCTTGACTAAGCGTTCACCTCTTGGTAAACAATCAACAACTTATAACTCTATACTCGAAATTAGCTCATTCCCTTCATGAACGGCTAATTCCTTCTGCTGCTCTCGCTGAGATCGAGCCTACCTATCTTGCTTAAAAGGCTTGGTTACTGCTTTGCTTTGCATGGAGAGAAACTTGAGTCCTCTTCTGAGAGTAAGAACGAGCTAATCGGTAGGATGCGTTAAAATGAGTTTCAGTTCTTAGAATGGCCGAACCAGGCCTATACCAAAGGTTCCCACGAGTATATTCGAGGGACGGAAGAGGAGTTACTCCTTTAAAGAAAGTTCCAAGCTCGAATATTTGAATTGTACTTGCCTTGCAATTGATCATTGATTGGCCTTTCTTTTGCCTATCTGTTGGTAGAAAACCTTCCCTAGGAGACGTCAATCAGGTATTGATTCATTGGCATAAAAAGCGGTACCTTTCCATTCAACTTGTGCTTCCACCTAGGGATGTGCGATATTGGATCTCTTTATGAAAAGAATGGTTAGTCAAGCTCTTTGTAGTAGTTGACTCGCAATTGGGAAACTAGAGCTATTGAGTTAGTTGCTTTCTTCCGTCCCAGATAGCAGTTCGGGATAAGAATGAGCAGAGAGAATTTCAAGTTTTTCTTGTTAAGTTGATTCCCTTCATCGTGAACGACTTACTCTTGATCGGATTTTCACTATTCCAAATCCAAATCATCAAACTAAGCCTGCTGGGGATCCTCAGGTGGCACAGTAGCGCAGCCAGTCTTTGACATTAGAGGCAAAACCCATTTGCTTTTCTCGAGTCCTAATGCTTTTTAGTTCCAAGCTGTTGACTTGTTCCCTTCAATGATTTAGTGGTTACCTTTAGGATATCGACTAGTTGAGAAAGGACAAGATAGTTGGCCTTATACGCAACATACCGATTGATTAGTATAGTTACACGAAACTATTACTTACATCCCAACCATTAGATACGGCTTTTCGACAACCCTAGTTGAGTATACGTACTCTTTTGATGAATCTGAACTATTCGTAGCAAAGCCAACACCTTCTTAGCCAGGAGGAGCGCCACTCCCTCCAACAACTCCAAGGGTAAGGGAATCACTCGAATCAAATTCACCCTTGTTAATTGTTATAGTATAGAGACTGAAAAGAATACTTTATTGGACGATTATAACTGAATACACTGACTTCTATATATAGGAGACTACAAAGACAAATCTGAGTTTATTTCAGAAGTGGGACTAAACTTAAGACTTCTTTAACACTCCTCCTCAAGCTAGTGCGTAAATATTGTCAAGCCAAGCTTACTCAAGAATGTTTGAAAGAGATTAGGAGTAGAGCTGGTATCGGGTCCTATCAGGTCGGGTCGTCCACTACCCGGACCCGGACCCGGTATCTCACGGATCCAAAAATTGGACCTGGATCCGAACTTGCAAGAACCGGGTCCGGATCCGGGTCCGGATCCTAATTAAAAAAAATTATCCGTCGGGTCCGATAGTAAAGAATAAATATTTGTACTTAAGTATTTTTGCACCCGATACCCTACGATTCTAACAATTTTTGTACTTAAATACATGAATTAATATTATATTTACATATCTATCTTCAACAATTATTTTTATATGTATATTACTATAACCCTATTATTCAAAATCTATATGTTTAAGGGTATTTTTTAACGGGTCCGGGTCCGGGTCCGGGTCGGTTCTATTTTGAGCGGACCCGGACCCGGATCCAAAAGTGCATCGGGTCTTATTTTAGGACCCGGACTCGGACCCGTGTAGGTCGGGTCGGTTCCGGTCCAATGCCGGGTCCGGTTCGGGTCCGGGTCGGGTCCGGTTATCAGGTAAATGTGACAATGCTAATTAGGAGGTAGTGTTTTAATTAGGATATCGCAAGTTGTTCACCGGACTGGACATATGAAAATGAGATTACTTTCTTTTTCAACTCATCACGAACGAAGTGACAATCGACCTCGATGTGTATTGTGCGCTCATGAAATACTGAATTTTCAGAAATATGCATAGCAGCTTGGTTATCACAATATAGTGGAACTGGAGATGACACTGGGATTGCCAAGTCTCGAATGAAAGAATTGAGCCATAAACAGAAACCAAATGGCCAATGGCTCGGTATTCAAATTCTGCACTTGATTTAGCTACAACAGGTTGCTTCTTACTTTTCCAAGATACCAGATTTCCTCCAAAAAACACAGTATCCACTAGTAGATCGTCTATCATCAGCTGACCCTACCCCGTCAGCATCAGAATATCCTCGTAAAGAAAAAGAATCACCAAGCCTGAAGAGAAGCCCTTACCCCGGGGCTTTCTTAAGATAGCGAAGAATGTGAACCACTCATTCCCAATGAGCAATGGTCGCTGCATGCATAAACTGACTGAGACGACTAACTGCAAAGGTAATATCTGGCCTAGTCACTGAGAGATATATGAGTATGCCAACCAGCCTACGATATCATCCTGGATCAAAAAACAATGCATCATTGGAGAATGACAACTTAATATTGGGATCTATCGGAGTGTCACTAGGGCGACATCCTAACATTCCTGTCTCAGTAAGAATATCAAGGATATACTTTCTTTGAGAAAGAAATATATCCTTTGTGCATGCAACCTTAATGCCAAGGAAATAACGAAGCAGACAAATATCCTTTGTTTGAAAGGTCTAAGCTAAGCGCTGCTTGATGTCTGCAATACCTTAGGAATCACTGCCAGTAATAATGATATCATCAACATATACTAAGCGAATAATGTCTTTGCTTCGTTTCTTTGTGAAGAGAGAATGATCTGCCTTACTTCTTGAGAACCCATAAGAGTACACAGTTTTGTCGAACTTCTCAAACCAAGCTCGTGGAGACTGTTTGAGACCACAAAGATTTTTTAAGAAAACATACAAGGTTCCCCTGTGTCGCTCAAAACCAGGAGGCTGTTGCATATACACCATCTCTTACAAGTCTCCATTGAGAAAGGTTCTTGACATCAAGTTGATGAAGAAGCCAAGAACAATTTGATGCAAGAGAGATAAGAACACGAACAAAAATGAATTTCGCAACTAGGGAAAAAGTCTTGGCATAGGCAACCCCAAATTCATGTGAATAACCTTTAGCAACAAGGCAAGCTTTGGTCCGGTAAACTTTGCCATCAGAATTATGTTTGACAGTAAATACTCATTTACAACCAACTGTCTTACCTCCCACAGGGAGGCGAACAAACTGCCAAGTACCATTCTGCCGAAGAACATGCATTTCCTCATTCATGGCTGCTGTCCAACCTGGGTGCTTGAATGCTTCCTAAATATTTTTAGGAATAGAGATGAAATCCAAGGAAAAGGTAATGGCTCGAAAAGATCTGTTCAGTTTAGAAAAAGAAACAAACTGGGCAATAGGATAGTGAGCACAAGAACGTTTAGCTTTACAATGAGCAATAGGTAAATCATCTATGTTAGGGATATTATCGATAGGAGTGGTTGGCACTGATTGAACACCAGAGGGTACATCTTGGATGGTAGAGTCGGAACGAGTCTTACGTCTTCTGACATAAACCTGAAGTAGCGAAGGCGATGGTGGCGGGAGTGGGGATGGTGTTATTGGAGGTGGCGATGGGAAAATCAAGACTCTACAACAGCTTTCGGTAAATCATGATTATGTGAAGGAATGTGTTCAAAAAAAGAAACATCCACTAAGGTAAACATTTTTTCGTGAAGAGAAATAGCAAAGATAACTTTTCGAAAAACGTGAATACCCAAAACATACACATTTAATAGCACGCTGGTCAAGTTTATCAGTGTCTGGGTGGGGATTTTGAACAAAATAAGTGCAACTAAAAACACGATGTGGTATAGGAAATGGATTTTTTATGGAAATCTCAAGTTGAATGGGGATTGATTTTAAAGAATAAGAGTAGGCATTCGATTAATAAGAAAACATGCAGTGAGAACTGCAAAACTCCAATAAAACTTGGGGGCCTTCATTTCAAACATCAGAAAGCGAGCAGTGCTAAGTAAATATTAACTTTTGTGTTCTGCCACTCCATTTTGTTGAAAAATAGGCACAAGAAGTTTGGTGAATAATTCCATGTTGAGAACAAAATTGTTGAAAATAAGAACTCATGTATTCCTTAGCATTATCAGAATGAAAACATTTAAGAGTTGTGACAAAATGTGTTTATATCTCGAAGAAAAATTCTTGAAAAACTTCATTCGAGAGAAATCATCAATAGACGTAGCAAAATGGCAAAAGTTATTAAATGTGGAAAAACTAATCGGACCCCAAACAGCATAATGCACTAAATCAAACAAATGTTCACTACGTTTAATGATGCGTGCTGGTTAGGAAATTGTATGATGTTTGAACTCACATGACTCGCGTGATGCCTTAAATGAAGGCTCACAACTTGAAACTAAGTGTTTGAAAATCGTGGAGGAAGGATGTCCCAATCGTCGGTGCCATAATTCAGGATTAGCAGAAGAATTAAAAGTCGAGACTGTAGAATCCAGGATATATAACCCATGTTCACAATCGGTCCTCACAACCTGAAACTAAGTGCTTGAAAATCTTAGAGGAAGAATGTCCCAGTCGCCGGTGCCACAATTCAGGATTAGCAGAAGAATGACAAGCCGAGACTGAAGAATCCAGGATATATAACTCATGGTTACGACCGGTGCCAATCACCTTTCTTGTCGTTAGGGTTTCGGAACAAGAAGGGAGGAGAAAATGAACAGTACTTTTTTTTGGACAGAGAGGAAACCCGATTTTTTTTTTTGGCTCTGATACCATGTGAAAATCACTGCCACTATGCTAAAACTTCGAAGTTGCAGAAGGATTGAGGGAAATAACACTTGTATTCTATTACGCCCCCTTAGGTCGAGAGCTTATTTTTTCTGGGCAAAAGAAACGAGATAAATGTCCAACAAATTATGGGTTGAGACCTTGATAATACGCAGCAGTATTTATTTATTTCTGAATCGGCATTTAAATTGCGTAGCTGGTGGGATTCGAACGTGGGTTGCTCTGATACAATGTGAAAATTCCTGCCACGATGCTAAAACTTCGAAATTGTAGAAGGGTTGAGCGAAATAACACTTGTATTCTAACATTAACTATGTTATGCAAAATCATGCGTCTCATTGCATCGTGAAATTGAATAGCCTAAGTGTTAGTCAATCATAGATGAAAATGAAAGAAAGCCCACCTTCTCCCAATAGGTGTGCCAAGAATAAATCACTCTGACCCCGCTTTTACTTGGCTTTTGGGGACTTTCACCCGACCAAGCGGAAGGACAATCAAAAAGAACGAAGAGAGCATTCGCCCCTAAGCTAACGTTCTGTCCCTCCTTCCAACTAGGAACCTCAGACAAGACTGCTCCTTCCATCAAAACCAGCGAAAGCAAAAGCTGGGTAGAATAGCTCCATACCATAGCAGGAGTCATTCCCCAAGCATGGGTCCAGGGCAGTCAACAAGCTCGTACCTTTCTATTTTGTTTGGATGAGATGGGTGACACCTTCCAAGACTAAGTAATGGTCGCGCCCCTAGCTTAGTTCGTCTCGTCTACTTTAACGACCCACGAGCATAAAATAAAGGTCTGAGAAATGCATCTTAATAGGTTATTATTTCATCCTTTTTTCCTAATCTATATCATTGCATGGGGTTCTCTTTCACTTTACAACATTCTCATTTTTCGTTAAGACGACTGTCATCTTGAAACAAAGAAAATGTGAGCCCTAATATAATAGGCTTGCTTTCTGCTGATATTAAGCAAATAAAGCTTGCTTTTCATAATCATATCTTGCCCTTATATGATATGCTATCTCTAAAAAGAGAATCCACTTTAAATGAAATGCAAATAGTAGTCAATATCTTGGTGATATTAGGTAAGTAGTATAGAGAGATGAAAGATCACTTAATTGAGCGCATTGGGCCACACGAATAACTATACAATTATTGAATCTTGAAGTGGCTTAGTTTAGTTAAATAGAGAAGAATATGTCCCTTATCAATGCGTCGTTCTGAAAGATAAGAAAACTTTTTACTGAAACCTTCATCAATCGTCATAATATACAAAAATCGAAAATAGATAAGATGAAATTAGTAGTTACGAGTGATAGTTTTCTGTGATTGGTGATTGGCCCATATCAAATGGTTACCAACTGGTCTAGGTTGCAGCGAGCTTGAAGTTTACATTCTTCGATCCTGAAGGAGAGCTTATCCACATGTTGATAGCTTTCGCCATTGTAGTAGGCTCACTTAAATTCAAACCACTATTCGACCCAACGAGAAAATGGAAGAGCTTTATTTGATAGAAGAACTTTCTTTAATAGCTTGCACTACTATACTAAATAATATTTCTTTCTAGTACGATTGAAACTTTACATGTTTGCTTGATGGAACGAAACGATATATAGATAAGTAAATCCCTTACGAGTCCAAAAGTCTTCCTTCAAATTTAAGGGGAATTCATTATTTGAAGGGAAATAGACTACTCAAGTCAAGAATTTCATATTTCTATTTTGTCGTAACTAAGTCATCCAGAAAGTGAGGTCAAGTCAAAATAATTAATGAAAGGTTGGTTTTTACTAGGAACTTAAGGAGTAGTTCTTTTTAAGGTTATCTTTTTATCGTGCAAAGTTACGGATGAGAGGAAACTTTCGCGTCCATTTTTTAAGAGGAAATTTAATCCTATAGGAACCTATCTCAATTTTTCGTTTGCTAGGCCCATAGCGAAAAAATCTACATCTTACAATTACGAGGTTCATTCGAGTATAAAATCCAATCCCATAAATATAGCATCCAACTTTTTTTTACTCCCCAAGGTTTTTTTCATCCCATTTTGAAATCGAGAAATCATGTACATTTATCTGGAGCGGGTGCTATCAGAGAACAACTAACTGATTTGGATTTGAGAATTATTATAGTTGGTTTAATGGAAAGAATTAGGAGATGAAGAGTCTGCTAGAAACAAATGGGAAGACAGAAAAATTTGAAGAAGAAAGGAATTTTTTAGTTAGATGCACGGAATTAACTAAACATTTTATTCGAACAAACGTAGAACCAGAACGGATGGTTTTGTGTCTATTACCAGTCATTCCTCCCGAGTCCTTTCTCCCAAGTTGAGACCAATTATTCAGAACATAGGGGGAAACTAATGAGTTCAGATATTAATGACCTCTACAGATTAGTTATCTATTGGAACAAAACTCCTACTGATCTATTAGCAACAAGTAGGTCTACGTCAGGAGAACTAGTAATGTGTCAGCAAAAATTAGTACAAGAAGTTGTGGATACACTTCTTGATAATGGGATCCGTGGACAACCAATGAGGTATGGTCATAAATAAAGTTTCCAAGTCATTGTCAGATGTAATTGAAGGCAAAGAGGGAAGATTTCGAGACTCTTCTTGATAAACGGGTCGATTATCCAGGGCATTCTGTCATTATTGTGGGTCCTTCACTTTCATTACATCAATGTGGATTACCTCGAGAAATAGCAATATAACTTTTATAAACATTTGTAATTCGTGGTCTAATCAGACAACATATTACTTCTAACATAGGGATTGCGAAAAGTCAAATTCGGAAAAAGAACCTCTTTATAGTAGTATGGGAAATACTTAAAGAAGGCCTAACCCAACCCATCTTGTACTGTTGAATAGAGCGCCTACCCTGCATTGATTGGGCATACAGGTGTTCCAACCCATTTTATTGGAGGGATGTGCTATTTGTTTACTCCCATGAGTTTGTTAGGGCTTCAATGCAGACTTTGATGGGGACCAAATGGCTGTTCATATATCTTTATCTTTGAAAGCTCAAGCAGAGGCTCATTTTCTAATGTTTTCTCATATGAATCTCTTGTCTCCAACCATTGGAGATCCCATTTCCGTACCAACTCAAGATATGCTTATCGGACTCTATGTATTAACGATCGAAAATCGACGGGGTATTTGTACAAATAGGTATAATCTGTATAATTGTGGAAACTACCAAAATAAAACAGTTCACAACAATAACTATCAAGTATAAGAAAGAGAAAGAACTCCATTTTTGTAGTTCCAATGATGCACTTGGCGCTTATCGGCATAAACGAATCAATTTAGATAGTCCTTATTGGCTTCGTTGGTGGCTAGATGAACGTGTCATTGGCTGAAGAGAAATTCTCATCGAAGTTCAATAGGATTCCTTGTGTACTTAACATGAGATTTATAGACACTATTTAATAGTAGGAAGTGTAATATATATATATATATATATATATATATATATATATATATATATATATATATATATATATATATATATATATATATATATAGGGAAAGGATCCATTGCACATTGGGCTAGTGTGCAAGTGCGTACGCACTGGCTGTGGACCGTCCGATCCAAGGAGCTGATCTTGACGGTCATCCAACGGTTCTTTCCCATTCCGATTCTCTGCCTAATATGGGGGGGGGGGGGGGGGGTATAATCGTAAATCCCCCCCCCCACTGTCTATCTCTCTCACTCTTTCCCTCTCTCTCCTGCTCAACTCTTCATCTCCTTCGATCGAAAAGAAAAGAACCCTAACCCTAGCCCCCTTTCTCCGATCCCTCATCTGCATCCCCCAGTCCCTTCCGCTCTAACTCCAGCCCCCTTTCTCATCCTTCGATCGGAAAATACCCTCTCTCTCCCGCTCATCTCAAACCCTAGCTGCGAAAAGAAAAGAAAAAACCCTAGCCCCCTTTCTCCGAAAGGTCATCTGCTCTCCCCCTCGCGTGGCGATCCCGTTCTTGAGGCTCATTTCTTTCTCGAATCGAAGGCACTTTATCTTCACTGAAGGTACGGTTTTTTTTTTTAGTTATTTTTTTTTGGTTGTTTTTTTTAGAATAGCTCGAATTAGCAAGAATTTCATGAGATTGATTTCGCACAATATATTATGAGATTTCGCACAAATTATTTTTGCTACTGTCGAAATCGCTGCTATCGAAATAATTGCTAATGAGATTGAATATTTCAATTTTGGTACAGGTATGGACTTAGGTGAAGGTTGCTCACAATTGGGTGACAATTTTTTGTATGTTGAAGAAGGTGAATTTACCCCCACGGTTGAAGAGCATCTAATCCCTAAGATTTGTATGATATTTGAGACCCTTGAGCTAGTAGAAAAATACTATGATAGCTATGCAAAATGTTCGGGTTTTCAAATGCGTAAAGGAGGTAATAAATTGAAGGATGGTCAGGTGGTGGAAAAAACTTTTTTATGTAATAAAGCGGGGGTGACGAAAAGCAAGAATAATGAAATTAAAATAGGTACTACATCCAGGACATCTTGCAATGCATTGGTTAGGGTTAGATTAAACAAAGAAACAAATTCATGGTCTGTTTATTCTTTCCATGAGGTCCACAATCATGCATTCACCACACCCGATCGAAGGCATTTGTTGCCGCGTAATCGTGCTGTGTCAAGTTCAGATAAAATCATAATGGAGCAACTTGCGGGTGCAAATATTCCCACATGCAAACAAATGCTTTTTTTTTAAGGTTCAAGTGGGGGATACAATAGGGTTGGATTTACTCTAAAAGATGCTAGAAACCATGAAAGAGATTTGAGGGAGTCATTAAAAGGTCACGACGGTCAAATGTTGGTAGACTTTTTAAATGGCAAAAGGAAAAAGATCCTTCTTTCTTTTATGCATTCGAGCAAGATGAGTCCGGTAGACTGTCTCATTGTTTTTGGGTTGATGGGATTGCTCGTTTGAACTATGAGGTTTTTGGTGATGTAGTTTCTTTTGATGCTACACATAGTCCCAACCGTTATGGTATGCTATTTGTTCCATTTGTTGGGATTAACCATCATTGGCAGTCTATTTTTCTTGGTTGTGGGTTCATCCCGAATGAGACGGCTGCATCTTTTGTGTGGTTATTCCAAACATGGGTAGGAGTCACGAAAAAAGCTCCTGTTGGCATTGTAACGGACCAAGACCGGGGTATTGGTACTGCAATTCAATAAGTTTTTCCTCATATTCGCCATAGATATTGCATATGGCATATTTTAGATAAAATCCCTTCCGAGGTGGCTCAATTGGTACAAAATCCTAAGTTCATGGAAGCTTTTAAAGCTAATATTTGGAATTCTTATGACTGTGTCTCTTTTGAAGAAAAATGGAAGGCTTTGGTTGTGGAATTTGGGGCATAAAACAACAAATGGTTGACTGATATTTTTCATATTCGTGAAAAATGGGCCCCCGTATACCATAGGTCTCATTTTTGGGCGGGTATGTCTAGTAGTCAAAGAAGCGAGGGAATGAATTCCTTTTTAAAGAAGCACACCCAAAAGAAGTATTCACTTCATGAATTTGCTTTGATTTTTGAAAGAGTTATTTGTAGGCAAAGAGAAGAAGAAGTTAAAGAGAACCACTGTACACTAGATAGGAAACCCAAATTGAAGACCGGGTGATATATGAAGGAACAAATGACCCAAGTCTACACTCTAACAATGTTTTTAAAGTTTCAAAAAGAACTCAAGGAAAGCCTACTGTTTAATGTGAATTTATTGGAAGATGACGTGAATACTGTCAATACTTACTACACAGTGACATTCATTGGTAGGTCGGAAAAAGAGACCATCATTACATACTCCAAAGAGACTCGGTATGGGTGTTGTTCATGTTGTATGTTTGAGTTTGTTGGCCTTCCTTGTAGGCATCTCTTGGCATTCCTTAAATATTCAAATTGTAATGAACTTCCCAAACAATATATGATGAGAAGATGGAACCGTGAAGTTATTAGAAGAAGCTACACCCCCATTAATTTCGGTCAAGCCGATGGCAATAATAGCGAGAATTTTGCTTCCCGCTATTGTGAGTTAAATAACTTGTCCAAACAACAAGTTGAAATTGGACTCTCTTGCGATGAAGGGTATGAGTTCATGCGTGAAGCTATGATCAAGTCACTTGAAGGCTTCAATATGATAGCTCCCGAAGGGTGTAGTGGTGGGGCTAAAGGTAGTGGAACACGGCTTCATGGGAAGCAATTGGTCTTGTCTCAAGTATCGGTGGAAGAACCGCGTCAATGTAATACAAAGGGAAGACCAAGTGGGAAAAGGTTGAAACCAATGCGGGAGAAATTAAGAAAGCCACCTAGGAAGTGCAATTGCTGCGGGTTGCGTGGCCAAGGCCATGATGTGCGAACTTGCCCAAAGAAAAAAGAAAGGTATTTAATGTTATTTGTATAATTAAGAAAATTGTCAATTAATCTGCACTTAGTTATTATATATTTTATAGTTTTGCTGTTTAATGACTTATACGTGTTTTGTTTTTTATGCAGTGGCAATCGTGCATTCGAAGAAGATGATGTGAATTCATCTACTGACAATAGTTCCGAGGAATCTCACGATAGTAACAACTGAGGGAAGTATTTCATTCCTAGTCATTTTGGGTAACTATTGATACCCTACTTTTTTTTTTTTGAATACGAGATGAATTGATAGGCAGTGATGAATTTATTTTCTTGTTTACCAACTATATATATATAGGGATATATTTGCTGTCCGTAAACATCTTAGTGTGCAAACTACTTATGAAAGGAATTTGGAAGAAACTTGGGTTTGGCTTCGGCTGATATGAAAATCCTAGTTTGGCTGCTACTTCTGTTTAGGCAGTACTCTCATTATTTTGCTTTGGCTTTCTGGTTACCTGGCTTTGGCCTTGGCTTTAATGTTACCTGGCTTTGGCCTTGGCTTTCTGGTTACATGGCTTTGGCTTTGCCTTCGGGTAGTGTGCACGGGATTGAACACTGGACTAGTGTCCAACGGATCCTTTCCCTTTTTTGCATATATATATTTCTAGCTTGAACTTATACTTGCTCATTTCAACATTTGTAGTGACCAAATTTTATTTTGTTTTGGTTTCACTTGTTGAAATTTGGCTTATATGAATTACGGATGCATTTAATTGCAAATGTGGTACCACTTGATTGGGATTGTGAATGTTAGGCGTCAATTTTGGCGTGGCAGCGCAACTGCAGCCAAATTTGACTACAACATCACAGCCTCATGAATTGAAGTTATTTCTGAGCCTACTTAAATTCATTTCATGAACACAATCATCCTGTACTCTACAAATACTTTATGGTATCTAATACAAATATTGCAGAAAATAGTTGATGCTGCTGCTGATGAAGCTGATGCTGATGATGCTGCTCAATATGAAGCTGATCCATACTTGAGACCCTTTGATCTTAAAACCAGCAACCAAGGTGAGTATCCAGCAAGAAATACTGCTGATGCTGCTACTGTAACTCTTTGATCTAATGGTAACGCCTGTTTGATCATCAGTTATGTTAAGAATTACTATCATTACCCAGAGCTGTTAAGAATTATTTTCTTCAAATTTCTTCCTGGGTAACTTAAATAAAATTCTAGAGGATCATCATTTAGTCAGTGAATTGCAATACAATCGAAAACTTGTATCAAGTAGGCACGGGGATAGTAAAAAAAAATTTGGGGTGTTTGAGCATGACAGGAAAATTTCAGTCATAAATTTCACCAATCTTGAAGGACTAAAATTTTCATAATGTCTGTATTTTTTTTGATTGAGGACATGGCCCCCTAATTGCTATTTCTCTCTGTTATTGTATGGTTTTAAGTTCACATTTGTTTACTGGTATTTTAAAGCACATCACCAGAACTCTTCATCTGTATACTAATAAAACGCATATCCAATCCTTTCAGAATCTCTTTTATTTTATTTTTTGTGGCGAGTTTCAAATCTCAATTATGCATAGCTGATACACTATTAAGCTCCTCTAGTGTGAGCTGTAGGAGTACATAAATCAATTATGCATCTTTACTGTTAATTACCCAGAGCTGAGACCCATTTAGTACAAATATTGCAGAAAATTGAGTTTTTGTTATACCGCTATATTCTAGAATTATTGTTATACATACATATCTATACTGGTATTTACATGAAGTCATAAAGAAGCAATTACTTTATGGTATCTAATAAATCAGCATTAACACATTTCTTGAATACTGATGCCGCTGATGCTGCAGATGCTGCTGATGCTGCTGCTGATGAAGCTGCAGATGTTGCTGATGCTGATGCTGATGAAGCTGCAGCTGCTGATGCTGATGCCGATGCCGCTGATGCTGCAGATGCTGCTGATGTTGCTGCTGATTGTGTTGGAATATAATGATATAGAATAATTTAGTGGAAATGTTAAGTGTGGCTGGAGCACTATGCAAAGCTAAGAATTACTATAGAAGGCATCTTACTTGTAATGTTTGTTTTTCCCTGTGCAACTCTAGTGGTTGTCAGCTGCCAGCACCCCAAATTAGGCAACAGTGTGCTTGCATGTATTGGTATCGATGTCTGAGATTTACCCTCAACATTATTCATTTTGCTAGTAATACTTGTATCCATGCTTACCAGCATCCATTGAGCTTTTTCTAATGCTATACAAAGGTGGTTCGGGAATTTACCTGACCTAGATATGTTTAGCAGCTGTTTAATTATTCAAGTTCAATTTGTACTTGGGGAGACATTGTTTGAAGTTGGCGTAATGTTCTATTTGCATGTAGGGCCATTTGTTTGATCGATTTTGGAATGCCAGTTGATGTGAACAAGACAGTATGGAATGCACTACAGATGATGTGTAGTTTGTATTATCTCGAGTTTTTGGACTAACTGGGAATTGGTTATAACTTGAACATGGAGATCTATGTATGGTCTCGTTTCTCGCCATCTGAGTCGTGATCCATGCACACCAATGCCGAACAGATGGAACATTAGGAAGAGAATTACAGTAAGATTGCATGACCAATATCTTCCTCTAAGCTCCAGAATCCTGGTCCAAGATGATTCTCTGCTCATTTCACAATATATTCACAAGCAGGAAGAATAGAATTACAGTTTAAATAAAAAATTCTTGGCTGATACTTGGATTTGACATTCTCTGATTCTTACTACATCAGAATTTCATGCTCAAAGAAAGCTCAAAGAAACAACGCTCAAACAGAAAATACATCAGAATTTCTTACTACATCAGAATCAGCCACAGAGCTCAAACAACACAAACAGCGCTCAAAGAAAGCTCAAACATTAACAGAGCTTAGAATATTTTCTGAAACAACAAATATAGAGCTGAATTAGCCTGAAAACAACAAAAAAACAAAGCTCACAAACTTTAGCCTGACCAAGAGAATAATAAATTTCATCATGAGAATAATAAATATCATAGTTCAGAATCAAACTGTAGCCTGACCAAGAGAATAATAAATTTCCAGCATGTAAACATTGTTCACAAAATTTCCATCATGTTCAACAAAAGATCTAAATTAACAAAATTACATGACATTTTAGAAAGCCAGACAACATTACTCAGAGTTATAATAACTACAAATGTGGCTATAACTCCGAGTTACTTAGACAACATTACATTCCATCATGTTCACAAAATTATAGAAAGCAAAACTATAATTACATTTCTCTCGACACTTCAGAGAACATTACATATCAGTACTGTTTGTAGAAAGCAAAAACAACAACAAAGCCAACGACAGCCCACCAATCAACCCCATAACTCCATAAACCTGGGAACCTCTCCTATAACCACAATTGTACGCACCCTCAACATCTATCGACCTTATCAAAGACTGGATCGAAAGCTCATCATACAAATCCCTGATTTTTGCATCTTTATCCTCCTCTGGCCCATAATTCTCCACCCAGCAAAAAAACTCACAACCATTTGGAAAATTGGGACAATTGTAATAAGCTTTTCCAGGATTCTTCCCCGAAGAAGAATATTTTACTCTTGTCTGTATCCGGCAGAAACATTTCGGACCTACAATTCTCTCACTCGAACTAGCTCGGGAGGACCTAGAGCTAGAACTGTAATGATTGTGGATTTGGTTGGAAGAATAGTTTGATGTCATCCTACAAGATGTTGTAATGTTGTAATGTTCAAATATAAAATAAGTGACTTCTTGTTCTAACAAATGTTTTCCAAAAAAACATGCGACACATTCTACTTGCACACGCATTAATTTAACCGTCTTATATTTGTGTTTGTTCTATCAAAATGAATTGAATGCATAATATGAAGGTTGTAACCTTGGTGTCATTACACTTCACTTTATATATTGTGCGAAATCAATCTTGTCTATTGCTTTATATATAAGTTCACTTTATAATTATTATGCACTATGTCATAGATGAATCTTGTCTATTGCTTTATATATAAGTTCTCAACTTCTAGAAAGTTACTACATCTACTAGAATATGCTAACAGTACAGTGATATGCAATAGAATTTGGTTAGACATATGCCCTTTGAGTAAACTCATGATCCTTCTTCTCTGACTGAGAGATACATACAACTTCATCTACTGTTGGTCTCTCTACTTCTATTTGGTCAAAGTGAGCATCTCTCTATAGTTTTATTTTTTACTTACCTCACTTGATGCATCCACACAACTAAATTTTTATTTAATATGTTCTCATAAAAAAAAATTGTGCGAAATCTCATAATATATTGTGCGAAATCAATCTCATGAAATTCTTGCTGATTCGAGCTAATCTAAAAAAAAACCAAAAAAAAAAAAAAAAACCGTACCTTCAGTGAAGATAAAGTGCCTTCGATTCGAGAAAGAAATGAGCCTCAAGAACGGGATCGCCACGCGAGGGGGAGAGCAGATGACCTTTCGGAGAAAGGGGGCTAGGGTTTTTTCTTTTCTTTTCGCAGCTAGGGTTTGAGATGAGCGGGAGAGAGGGTATTTTCCGATCGAAGGATGAGAAAGGGGGCTGGAGTTGGAGCGGAAGGGACTGGGGGACGCAGATGAGCGATCGGAGAAAGGGGCTAGGGTTAGGGTTCTTTTCTTTTCGATCGAAGGAGATGAAGAGTTGAGTGGGAGAGAGAGGGAAAGAGTGGGAGAGATAGACAGTGTGGGGGGGGGGGGGGGAATTTACGATTATACCCCCCCCCCCCCCCATATTAGGCAGAGAATCGGAATGGGCAAGAACCGTTGGATGACCATCAAGATCAGCTCCTTGGATCGGACGGTCCACAGCCAGTGCGCACGCACTTGCACACTAGCCCAGTGTGCAACGGATCCTTTCCCTATATATATATATATATATATATCTGTGTGTGTGTGTGTGTGTGTGTGTGTGTGTGTGTGTGTGTGTGTGTGTTGTATATACATTCGAACCCCTATTAGATTAGAGGTCATGTTTCTTTTTATCGAGAAATAGAAGAAGCCATACAGGGTGTTGTCGGGCCTACTCATACACTATCTAAACTAAGAAATTCAATTATATAATACTCGTGCTTGCGGGAAGTAGAGACTACCCAATTTCACCGGTATTATCATTTCTTCTTAATTTCTACGTGAACAAAGATTGAGGAAATAAAGTTTTCGAATCACTAACTCAGGCAAAGGAGTCGTGGATACTGCAGTACGAAAATCAGATGCTGGATTAATCTCACGTGTAAACTTGTTGAAGTAGTTCAACGCATTATTGTACATAGAACAGATTATGGTACGATCCAAGGTATTTCCGCTAGTCCTTAAAATGGGATAACAGGTTAAAAAATTGTCCAAGCCCTAATTGGTCGTGTATTAGCAGATGATATATGGGATATGATGCATTGCCACTCGAAATCAAGATATTGGGATTGGACTTGTCAATTGATTCATAACCTCTAGAACCCAACCAATATATATTCGAACCCCCTTTACATGTAGGAATACATCTCGGATCTGCCAATAATGTTATGGCAAAAGCCCCACCCATGGCGACTTGCTTGAATTAGAGGAAGTCGTAGGTATTATTGTGGGTCAATCAATCGGGAACCGGAGACTCAACTAACATTAAGAACACTTCATACGAGTATTCACTGGTGGTACTGTCGAAAATGTACGAGCTCCTTCTAATGGAAAAATAAAGTTCAATGAGTATTTGGTTCATCTCACACGTACATGCCCTCGGCATCCTGTTTTTTTATGTTCTATAAACTTGTATGTAACTATTGAGAGTCGGGTTATTATACATAGTGTGAATATCTATATAATAAATTACAAAGAAAGCTATCAAGTGGCTCTCATTCAATCTCCTCCAAAATCAATGGCCCAGATCTAACCTCACAAAACATATTTTCCCACCCAAAAGTTTCCCTCCAAAACTCAAATTCAAATCCCCACCCAAAACAACTCCTATATTTTTTATTTCTCTCTCTCTCTCTCTCCCTCCTTCTATTCAAAAAACTAAGAAAATATTTTTTTAAAAAAAACTTTCAAAATAGTTCAAAAAATCAAAAAAAAAATCATATAATATATTTTTTGCTGGACCCCAAAAGTTTATTATATAATATGTTTGCTATTTCAATTAATTTGGTCGACCTCCAAAACTATTTTATATGATCAAATAAGGTGCACCGTTCTGAAGACATGCCGTAGGCACGTGTCAACGGGCAAACCTAGTTCCACCATAAAGTTCATCTTTGGTTAAAAATGATCAAATATGTAGAATTTGAACAATTGATTGCTGAGATCATTTTAAAGAGAGGGTTCGAAAACATATTTATTCTGAATCAGAGGGAGAAATGCACTGGAGTACCGATGTCTACCATGCACCTGAATATACATATAGTAATGTTCATTTATTACCAAAACAAATCATTTATGGATACTAGCAGGAGGTCCGTGCAGATCTAGTATAGTGTGTTTTTCACTCCACAAGATCAAGATCAAATGAATATTCATTCATTTCTGTCGACGAAAGATATATCTCTGACCTCTCAATCACTAATGATCGAGTAAGACATAAATTGTTGGATCCTTCTAGTAAAAAAGATAGGGAAATTTTTGACTATTTAAGACTTGATTGAATCATATCCAATGGTCATTGGAATTTCATATATCCTTCAATTCTCCAAGAGAGTTCCTTCTTGGCAAAAATCCAAAGAAATTATCTCTCATACCATTACAATATGATCAAGAAGACAAGAACGAGAGAAAGAACTAATACCATCAACATAAGGAAGTTCACTGTTGTCAATCATTATGTACGCAATTATAAAACAAAGACTATTAATATGAGTCGTGTGCGCAAGACGGCGTGCTGTGGTCTCGGTTTTCCATGGATGGACAAAAATGTGACTGGAAAAGTGGGAAATAAAGTAAAGGTAGCTTACGCTTGTCTTCGACAGATGAGGGCAAAAACAAGTTTGTGCTTTACCAACCCTTACTTGTGATCCTATCGAAGTTGTTCTGGACGACACATTTTCTCCTCACTGACCCTATCTAGTCGAGCGTCTACGAAACTATTTTCTTTTAACAGCCTATGTGGTTTTTCTTTCTTTCCCAGACCCTTCCAGCCTTTTCTCCTTTTGACATGGTTTTAAATCTCGAATTTCGGACTCGTCTCGGCAAAAGGTGTTTCGTCTCGGATCGAAGATATCGGAGGAGATCTCGGGGAAATGTGATCATATCGGATGCTCATTTCCTATACTCAATAAATATATTTTTTATTACTAAATAAGATATTATATGTCCTACATGTCATTTATAATATAAAATATTGTATAATATAACTAATGACATGAATCAATTACAGTAAATCTTCGCATAATTTAACAATAATATAGAAGATAATGTAATATAAGTATATAACTAAATTGAATTTGCATTGATTAGAAAAAATGTAATAAACTTACTTGACTTTGCATATATACAAACAATAGCGATACGAAATCCGAAACAGCCAAGGATTCCATCGCCTTTTTGCAAAATTGAAAAGCGAAAAATTGAAATTACATGTTTGCTTGTGATGAAATCGACCACAAAATTCTCTTTGAAATCGAGGAGCCTTTCTAAAAAATCTTAATTATTAGCAGGTAGGTTACCCTTTTTCCTGAAGCATACAGGAGATTAGAGATGAAAAGCTAGCATTAGCAGAAGATCATCGATCATACTTTCTTACCTTAGCCACCATTGAGGAAGTCCATTACTTCTTCCTTTGCCTTAGACCACTATCAAGGAAGAAAGACTCATGGCACATACGATCCTTAACTCATACCACGGAGATCCTTACCTGTGAAGGCAGGAAGAGTACATGTTAACAAAACAGTCTCGAAAACTCAATTCTTGTATTTTAAGGCAGCAATCAAAGAACTCCTATCCCATGAAAGTAACGTTTTCACTTAAGAAAGATGGCGACTTTGCGAGGATGTCTTTAATCTGCCAATGCCAAGGCAACAGAGCTAGCATCAAACCTACCTGTCATACCTCTTTTGAGAATCATACTCCAATCATTCTTTCTATTCGCTCTTCACACTAACCAAACACTGATCTCTCGTGCCCATCTACTCTGACTCACTACTCTATAAGTGAAGTTAGAATCTTATTTTTTTCCTGTTGTCTTGTTTGGTTATGCCTCCTTTCCTACTACCATCCAATCCTAGCTCGGCCTAGTCGTCCCGACCTCTCGCTCAGTCCTTATAAAAACCTTGGGGCTAATTATTCCTCAGGCATTCTCCTTATTACGTATGCTCCGCCCTCCTGGTTCACCTAGATCCATAGACCGGCTTGCTATTAAAGGTCAAGTTATTCAATAAAGTGCTTAACTTCACATAAGTCAAGGACAAAAGACTCTGAATCTTATTTTGTTCTTACATAAGGTGTGGGGGGAAAGATACAGATTCGGATATAGTCAGGTTAACATTGATGATCCTGGTTAGCAGGCTAGTAGCGGTTTCAAAGGTAGGGGGAGCGAAGCTTAACGTCAGTAGGCAGTGTAACGCCCCGGATCCCCGTCATCGGACATCCGTAACACAACCAGAATCTTTGCCTTCAAATGCATCTCAACGCAGTAAATACTACGGAAATTTAAAACACTTTTATTGTCATCAGAGTTAATACATCAATAGTTACGAACATCAAATATTTGTATCAAGCTGTAACGCCCCCATTTTGACTCCAAACTCAATTCTTTCAATTTCTATCACTTTAATCATAAACTAAGATAGCTATATTTCAAAGAAAAATCGGGCAGAGTCTTTCCTGAAATTTCTGCCCCGAAACACAAAAAGCTTACGGAATTTTGCTCTAAATTCCGTAGCTCACATCACAGGCAATTATATCACGGGCTCCCCAGGCCAAAATGAGCAGAATCACACAGGCAATATATATATATATGCTCTGGGGGCCAAACTCATAATAGAATATCAAATATCAATTAAAAACCATAAATTCCTTTGAAAACATAGTAAGGTTTTTAGAAAATGATTCATAAAACATACCACAGGGCCCGGTACTCCACAACGAGATGGGTACGGGTCAACAACATAGCATACCACCCCACACTATACTCATCATCATTATCCACATACTTGTACATCACAAATACAGTTTAAAGCATAAAAGTCACTATTCACACAATTAACCTTAAGTAACAAATTGTAGAATGAAGCCCCACTCCACAGAATCTACACCTTACCTCTGCACCGCTGAGGACCTGTAACAGTAGGGGCCTAGGGTAGTACAGAGACCCCCTAACCCCCAAACACTAAGGGGTTAGCCATTTCTGGTGTGAGTATAATCTATTAATAAGCAAATAAATTAATCTTATAAGTAAAACAGAATGAACTTACGAATACCAAGGTAAACCTGAACATGTAAATGTCATAAATGGAAATTCCCATCAAATACTCACTGCATCACTTCCTGTATGCATATCCACACCCGCTCACAATATACCTATCCTTAGTTTGGACATCATTCCCAAATTAGTCGCTTAAGGCCCATCACTTTACGCCTTATGCAAATATTCCTGTAGCTTATTCTCCCATAAAGCTTTACATTCACACAACGCTACTTTCACATAAACTGCACCTCATTTACCATTCATTTGCAATTACAGACTCACGACTTATATTCCTTTCTAATTTCATATCACATAACATCGCATTCATTCATTCTTACAACACATATCATCACGTCTCGCAATACATCACTTTCACACTCATAATTCATCTTAAATGGAAAATAAACGTGTACCCTGATTTCCTAGTGTTTGTGTATGCCATGAGCTGAGTCTAATGCAACAATACAGAATACAGAACAGATGCACTTAATCTAATGTCAGCAAGACTCTGGACACACATGCATCCCATACTACATGTGGCCCAGATCAAGCCGTTTCTCCAGTTCAGGGATTTGAACCCTCGCTATGTAATGCATTCTAATTTGGTCTACTTCCTGTTCCTGATAGTATGACATGGTTGAGGAGGTGAAAATAAAAGAAATAATGCGGGGCGCTACCCCGAAGTCACCAATAATTACTGCGTCGAACCATCCTCGAAAGTTGTGACGAACTTACAGATATACCGCAGTATATCCATTGCGCAAAGATTCTTTATGATCCGTTCGTGTCCACCAACATAGAACATGACGTCGGTACCCCCGATCCGTCAGGATATCAGCATCCCGTTCTTACCATGGTACTTCAGGAATTAACAGTGCAAGATACGCAGTGCGTATCCCTAATGACAAGAAGAGACAACCAGTATCACCACTTAGTGCTAACTCTCAGAACGAGTTGGATTATAGGGAATCACCCCTAATACCAATTCGGATTTCGAGCGAAACAATAAAAGAAAACCTAATCAATGCAGTTTACTGAAAATATGTTGTTATTCAATTCACACTCGGTGTCGATCAACACAGTCGAGCCTGACTGGTCTGTCAAGGTAACAACCATCCCGGAATCACATCCAGTGATTCCCAATACCTTCATAGGTCAGCGATCCCAAAATAATTCTAGCCCGTGACCCTCAGCGAGTGGTCCAACGGCGCCCCAATAATGCAATACAAATTAAATGAAGGTAAGCACACACATAACCATTAATTCCTGACCATTGACAGACTCAGGCATCGAGACACCAAACACAAACCGACCAGAACTATATCTCAACTCACTCATGTCCGCCATGAGTATTAATCCCAGGAACTCATCCAAGTTCCAAATGAAATGCTAAAACATCATTAAAACCCGATAGCTCATAATCACCACACTGCGATATGCAGAGGGCTCCTCATCAATTGTCCGATGGAATAGCTCAAGAAATAGCAGTAGTTGTGGCCCAAGCAACGCTCATCGAAATTCAACACGATCAGACTTCTAGAAGAGTAAGGGGATCCACAGCAATCCCCCAGTGGGCGACTCTTTCAAAAATTTAAGAGCTCAAGTCCCCAATTCACATTTAGATTCATCTCACACAATGAGCTATGACTCTTCCAACATAGCACACAAATTCAATCACTCCTTCGGCAGAGCGTTTACTACCCTTTACCAAACGAACTCTAGAATTTCTAAAACTTGAGAATCATCAAATAAACCCATACCAAAAACTACTCTCAAGGTTCATAGCAAGATCATACCTACACAATTGGTTATGACCTTTCGGACTTCGGTCCAAAAGCAATCGGCTTCAGCTCTGTCCTTTCAGACCAGCTGCACTCCACAATTTATTTTGAGGTATCAACCAACCTCGATAATTTATGAAATTTAACCTATAGTGTGGACACATACAAGAGTATCCATACAAATCCTTAGTTCAAACACCCATGCTACACTAAGATACGGAAGCAGAAATACACCGCAAATCGTAATTTAAAATCTTCATAACATACCATATACGTAAAAATAACGTATATCATACTCACAAATTGTCCCGCAAAGACTCGAAGCGCCACCACGCATCCAAAGCCGCTAGTATATCCTATCATCAAAGTTCAAAGCAATCAAGGCTCAAGCATCCAAAACAGTTACGGAAAAATAATAATACTAACTCTAATATCACACAGACATTCTATTGAACGCCTAGGATGCACACGCGCTTTGCACGTAATCACTCAAATTTCGACGAGATTCTTATTTTCACACAATTACTAAGCACTCCAAATTATTCTAATAGTCCTCCTACAATTTCTACTACCATTCGAGAATTAATTCATATCCATATAATTCTTTTTTACAAACCCAAAACCCTATTTTACTAACAACTTGAAACCTCTCTAAAATTTGCTAATTTCTCACATCTACAATTTCTAATATCTCTAAATCTCTCTACCCTAACATTCCTACTCAATAAAAATTAACCCAACAAAATTTTATAAAATAAAATAGTTAGGGTTTTACCTTCCCGAAATCCAATCGAAAATCCGACGCTACTACGATGTAGAGAATCCCTCCATTAGTCTACCCTTCACTTTAATTTGAAATCCATGGAGAAAAGGTGGATTTGAGGTGGGGGAAAGAATCGATCGATGGGTTCGTTTGGGATCTTCTGGGTCAGAATGGAAGGGGAAGGAAAGAAGAAGAAGAAGGAAGAAGGGAGGTGGGAGTCGGGGTTTCGTTTCCTTCGGCTGGGTGCGAACGGGAGGAGGAGGGGAGGAGGAGAGGAGGCCGGGGGGGGTTCCATGGGTTCGGGATGGGGAAACGAACGGGAAGGAAAAGGAAAATGAGAAGGAGAAGGTGTGTAGGGTTTTTTATAAAAGGAGTAATAAATAAATGAATAGATAAATAAATAAATAATAAGGGAATATTACCTATAAACCCCCTAGTCTCAAATACATTTCAAATAAACCCCAAAACTCTACTTTAACAATATAAACAATACAAAAATATATTAAAACTACCTCGTAATAATCCTTCAAAATTATAAAATAAAGTAGACAATAAATCCGATACTTCTCAATAACAATCAATTGTTATTAGAAAATACATAATCGTGTGCAATTCTCAATTGCACACAGATTACGATGCAAAATAGCCATATGCTATTTTTGCGGGGTACTACAGGCAGCGCGGAAGTTATTACTTAACGAATGAAGGAGGCAGGCTGACTCGACTACAGAGACTACAACACAAGTCATGCCCGATAGCGAAGGCTTTCCCATTCCCACCAGAGCCCCTCCCTTGGTCGCAAACAGGGCCGACCGGGTGGCATGAGCGAGATGTTGATTTGGTATGTCGTCCTCCTAATTATAGTCCTCCTGAAACCCAAAGCATTTCGCCAGAATACAGCTTGTCTATTCACCTTTGTAATCCTATGCATAGTCAGGACTATAGCCCCAATCATGGCTACTAACAAAATCAGACTAGGAACCAAAAACCAGACGAAATAGTAGTGTTGCCGTTGATTTCGATGTGGAGGCAATCAGATGAACTTGTAGATTCGCGAGAACTTGAATAGGAAAAATTTGACATCTTCCCTTGTTGATAGGCTGACTCCATGGTGCTCCTGCGAACCTGTACAAACGTTCGAAACACCGGGATGGATCACGACGACGAACCCTCCAACGCTCTTGTCAATACTCAGAAAAGGAAAGGGAAAGAGCTTTAGGTAGACAAAGAGTGATCACCTTGTAACGGTAGGAGATAGAGGGTATTTATAGTCGCCGTAGCTGGATAGAAGTGGTTAGAACCACCTCCTCAGGATAAATACGAGTCAGGATTTCCTCATATCCTGTTGAACTGGTCCTTAACGGGTTGTGACCCGATCTCGGCTGAACAGATCCGTTCACGGGTTATCGGGTCCAAGAGGAGAGACCCAGTTCCCATTTCGGACCTATCTGTAGGTGAAATTACCATCTTGCCCCTGTAACTTTAAGATCCGTACCCAATTTGAACGGTTCCGATTTAACCAAATTTTTAGTCATATCACGAGCCCCCCACTCCCATAAAATGTGTACCACAGCCTTTGGGAAGCAGTTTTATTGTTTCAATGGCGTATAGGACTTTATCGGAGTTCTTAAAGGGTGTTCGAATTTTATTTGAGGGGTAGCGGTGCTTTTCTAAGCTGGTAGCATGCCTAAGATTGATTCTGGGCACTTCTGGATTTTTGGTGATTTCCCTCGATTTTTTAATTATATTTCGGATCATTTATTCAATTTTACAAAGTGATGATTTATTTTTCGGGAGCTATAATTAATTATTCTAACCAATAATTATTTACCGAAGGGCTCAAAAATATTTCTCCGAATTTATAATTATTTTTTAGAATTTTTAATTAATTTTCTTGAATGTTTAACCATTTTTTCGCAATTTTTAAATAAATAATTCGAATTAATAAATAAAAAAATAATTTTAATCACCTATTTATGACGTGGCACGATCTGGATCGTCCAACAGCCCTGGGTGCGAAAATCTGGATGATCGAATGGTGGATCAAAACTCAATGACGTGGATTAATCTGAGGCGTTGATCAGATTGTCGCGCGAGTTTTGAGGTGATCCGACGGCTCGTGTGGTACAAAGCATCCTTTCTCTCGTTTGGGGGTCGGTGGCAAAAACGCTCGGCAACGGTTGCCGACCCTCATCAGATACTTCGGTTGACTGACACGTGTCAGGGTGGAGAGCGAGGTCGAGGGGGTTCGGCATACGCTGCTGAGGTCTAGTGGTGCTTCGAGATGGCAACACGTGTCGAAGGGGTTTGGCAAAGGTTGTCGAGGTCCAAGAGAGGTGTTTTTCTCACGTTTGGACGTTGGGGGCAAGAACGCTCGGTGAGGATTGCCGAAGTCCAGGAGAGATTTTTCCCTCACGTTTGGACATCGGTGGCAAGAACGCTCGGTGAGGGTTACCGAAGTCCAAGAGAGATTTTCTCTCACGTTTCGATGTCGGTGGCAAGAACGCTCGGCGTGGTGTATCGAAGTCCAAGAGAGATGTTTTTCTCAGTTTGGTCGTCGGTGGCAAGAACGCTCGGCGAGGTCTGCCGAAGTCCAAGAGAGATGTTTTTCTCACGTTTGGACATCAGTGGCAAGAATGCTCGGCGAGGTGTGCCGAAGTCCAAGAGATGTTTTTCTCACGTTTGGACGTCAGTGGCAAGAACGCTCGGCGAGGGTTGCCAAAATCCAAGAGAGATATTTTTCTCACATTTGGACGTCAGTGGCAAGAACGCTCTGCGAGGTGTGCCGAAGTCCAAGAGAGATGTTTTTCTCACGTTTGGGCGTCGGTGGCAAGAACGCTCAGCGAGGGTTGCCAAGGTCCAAGAGATATGTTTTTCTCACGTTTGGACGTCGGTGGCAAGAACGTTCGGCGAGGTGTGCCGAAGTCCAAGAGAGATGTTTTTCTCACGTTTGGGCATCGGTGGCAAGAACGCTCAGCGAGGGTTGCCAAGGTCCAAGAGATATGTTTTTCTCACGTTTGGACGTTGGTGGCAAGAACGCTCAGCGAGGGTTACCGAAGTCCAAGAGATATTTTTTCTCACGTTTGGACGTCGATGGCAAGAACGCTTGGCGTGGTGTGCCGAAGTCCAAGAGAGATGTTTTTCTCACGTTTGGGCGTCGGTGGAAAGAACGCTCGGTGAGGGTTACCGAAGTCCAAGAGAGATGTTTTTCTCATGTTTGGACGTCGGTGGCAAGAACGCTTGACGAGGGTTACCAAAGTCCAAGAGAGATTTTTTCTCACGTTTGGACGTCGGTGGCAAGAACGGTCGGCGTGGTGTGCCGAAGTCCAAGATAGATTGATTCACACGTGGCGCGCTAACCGTTTGACCATTGACCAGTCAAAAGCCAGTTGGGTTTCTTGTTGTTTTGTGGTAAATGGGCCTGGCTCTTGAGTTTTGAAGCCTATTAGTCTCGATTTGTGTGCAGCCTCTATAAAACTTCACCCCTTCACCTCACTTGTTCATTTCTCAAATTTTTACTCAGGCGACTAGTTTTCACCAGCGGGAGCTTCAGGCGAGATTTTACCAACTTACGGTGATCTTTCCGACCTTTGTTGTCACTTCAAGGTAACTCAACACTTGTTATTTTTTTAGAAATGTCTAGCTTCCCCCCGAGGGCGGAGACCTCCCCCCAGCCGCCGATGAGCCGACTTTGAGTCAAGTTCCTCCTGTCGACAAAGGCAAAAGTGTTGAAGGGCCTACTTCGGTTGTCGTGGAGATTGTGGTCGAGAACCCACGCCGGATGGGGGAGTTCGGGAGATTGCATGGTGTTCTGACCGAACTTCAGAGGGTTCGGGAACTGCCGAAGGAGCACGCCGAACGAATAATATACGGAAGGGGACGGAGTTTTGAAGAGAACGCCGCGAGGGAGACTTCGGAAGTTGATATTATCTCCATACTCAACAAGGCGGACTTGGTATCAGTTCGAGAATGCTTTCTAGTCCCCAAGTTCGAGCTGATGTTGCCCGGACCTGGAGTGAGGGCCAATTCGCTGATGCCGGTGGATATGTGCTTTTGGCCGGTCGACGGCTTCATAGCTGAGGCACGACTGCTTCTCCACCCCTTTGCCGTCCAAGTCCTGCAGTGGTTCGGGAACAGCCCCATTCAGCTCATGCCGAACGGGTGGAGGGTGATCAACGGGGTCGTCCTCCACTGTCAGGCGGCGGAGATTGAGCCAGATCTGAGGGAGCTTCGTACGCTATACCGACTTCACCAGCAACATAAATCGGAGTTCAGGTTCTACCTGGCTCCGAGGCATGGTGCTCGGCTCATTAGCTGTCTCGACTCAATAAAGCATTGGCGGGACAAGTATTTCATCATCCGAAGTCGAGAGTCGTGGTGCATCCCGACTGACTAGGTCGAGGAAGTGTCGAAGAGGGTGAAGGAGCTTCCAGTGCTTTACCCCAATGAAGAAGACATGGTTCGGGTTCTCAACCGACCGAAGCTCGACTGGAGGTGCTCTTCGGGGGGGGGGGGGGGGGGGGGGGGGGGGGGTTCAGCCGCATAAATCCCAGTATGCAGTTTACGCCTTTTTTTTTTTGTGTTCTGTTCTTACTTGTGTTTAACCATCGTTCCTTCTTGTGCAGAAAACATGGACGCTGTGATGGCTAAGTATGGGGCTCTTGGCAGCAAGGCTCCGAGAAAGAGGAAGAGGGTCGTCACAAAGGTGACTTCTCCGAGACCCAAAACGGTCGCTGCAGCGGTGGAGTAAGCATTGGAGTCGACCACCGTGGTCCAAAGAACGACAACCCCGACAGCCCCTTCGGCCTCGGTGGAGGCAGGCGAGTTTCCCCTGACCGAGGAGCATAAAAAGAATTTTGTCCCGGACTGGCAAGTCCGGAAGCCCGATAGGTTACACACCGTTTTCGCATTCGGTGCATGGAATCAAAATTCTATCTCGACTATTCCTCTTTAAATGTGGAAACACAACAACGGTGAAAATTTGTCCCACGAAAATTTTTCGATTGTGCAGTCCGGCCTAGAACGTCCCAAAAACGGCCTATGTCGTCGCGTCGCGCTCGCGCCGGCGTCACACCGTTTTCGCATTCAGTGCATGTCAAAATTGTATCTCGACTATTCCTCCTTAAATGTGGAGACATAGCAAAGGTGAAAATTTGTCCAACGAAAATTTTTCGATTGCGCAGTCCGGCCTAGAACGTCCCAAAAACGGCCTATGCTGTCGCGTCGCGCTCGCGCCGTCGGCACACTGTTTTCGCATTCGGTGCATGGAATCAAAATTGTATCTCCACTACTCCTTAAATGTGGAAACAAAGCAACGGTGAAAATTTGTCCGACGAAAATTTTCCGATTGCGCAGTCCAGCCTAGAACGTCCCAAAAACGGCCTATGTCGTCGCGTCGCGCGCGCGCCGTCGGCACACCGTTTTCGCATTCGGTGCATGGAATCAAAATTCTATCTCGACTATTCCTCCTTAAACGTGGAAACATAGCAACGTTGAAAATTTGTCCCACGAAAATTTTCGATTGCGCAGTCCGGCCTAGAACGTCCCAAAAAGGGCATATGTCGTCGCGTCGCGCGCGCGCCGTCGGCACACCGTTTTCGCATTCGGTGCATGGAATCAAAATTCTATCTCGACTATTCCTCCTTAAACGTGGAAACATAGCAACAGTGAAAATTTGTCCCATGAAAATTTTTCGATTGCGCAATCCGGCCTAGAACGTCCCAAAAACGGCCTATGTCGTCGCGTCGCGCGCGCCCCGTCGGCACACCGTTTTCGCATTCGGTGCATGGAATCAAAATTCTATCTTGATTATTCCTCCTTAAATGTGGAAACATAGCAACGGTGAAAATTTGTCCCACGAAAATTTTTCGATTGCACAGTCCGGCCTAGAACGTCCCAAAAACGGCCTATGTCGTCGCGTCGCGCGCGCGCCGTCGGCACACCGTTTTCGCATTCAGTGCATGGAATCAAAATTGTATCTCGACTATTCCTCCTTAAATGTGGAAACATAGCAACGGTAAAAATTTGTCCCACAAAAATTTTTCGATTGCGCAGTCTGGCCTAGAACGTCCCAAAACGGCCTATGTCGTCGCGTCGCGCGCGCGTCGTCGGCACACCGTTTTCGCATTCGGTGCATGGAATCAAAATTGTATCTCGGCTACTCCTCCTTAAATGTGGAAACATAGCAACGGTAAAAATTTGTCCCATGAAAATTTTCCGATTGCGCAGTCCGGCCTAGAACGTCCCAAAAACGGCCTATGTCGTCGCGTCGCGCGCACGCCGTCGGCACACCGTTTTCGCATTCGGTGCATGGAATCAAAATTCTATCTCGACTATTGCTCCTTAAATGTGAAAACATAGCAACGGTGAAAATTTGTCCACGAAAATTTTCCGATTGCGCAGTCCGACCTAGAACGTCCCAAAAACGGCATATGTCGTCGCGTCGCACGCGCACCGTCGGCACACCGTTTTCGCATTCGGTGCATGGAATCAAAATTCTATCTCGACCATTCCTCCTTAAATGTGGAAACATAGCAATGGTGAAAATTTATCCCACGAAAATAAAGAACAATATGACCAATATGTTCATCTTCCCACTAGAGGTTTTGAACAAAAGGGACTCTTTAATTGTATCGTAGACCTCTTACATGAGATAAAAGAAGATATAAGTAGTATAAAAACAGTATATCAACCTAGGAAAGTAAACACTGACTTTAAATTATCATGTTTATCTTGACCGCAGATAAATATGGTTAAATATTCGTCAGAAGAAAAAAAATTTAATATAAATGATTTGGATAAAATCTATTCTGATGTTTTTAAAGAATTACAACAAAAGGAATTATCTGGAAAAATAGATAGTATCGATGTATATGCTTATTATGAAAAACATGCATATGCAATAAATTATTGGCCAACCCATGAATCTGAACAAGATTCAGAGTCTGAACAAGACTATACCTCCCAACTGGAGGAAAACATGGATTCCACAGAATCCGAGGATTCGAAAGAATCCATTTCCGACACATCGGAAAGAATACAGTACGCAATACGTACAAATGGAGCAGGAACCAGTGGTGGCTCTGGTTTATATTTACCACCACCGGAAGGATTTGTTCCCCAAAACCCAAATCCTGGTTTTGTTCCACACCAACCTCAAGAGTCAATCAATCAAACTGTACCTCCTCCGGATGAAGAAATGTCAGAAAGCCAGAATCCCACCGGACCCACCGGAGCACAGTTTCAAACAAGATCCGATTTGATAAATCTTCATTCCTCGAGAAAAGCTAAACAAGCATTCTCTGAGAATGAATCATCTGGCATGATTTTAAATATAGATCATGTTCCTCATAAAAAATTTAAAAAGACATTATTAAACTGGCTACAAAAAATGAGTGGAATTGCTTATATTTTGCATCAAATGACTGTACCAGATTTTTAATGTATTCCACCAGTTATTGGGAAGGCTACGCTTTATGGTGGATGACAAGCTTAGAAAACATCAACAAAGAAGCAATAAATAAAATAAGAAACATGAATAGCATTACTGGTGCATTAACTGAATTAGTTGATCTTCTAGCAGCTGACCTCACTGGAGAATCACTGCGAGAAGAACCAGACATTGAAAACAAATTAGTAAAAATGCAATTATGCGATATATGTATGTTAGAAGAATTTGTTTCAACATACATAGGCTTTGTATTTCAATTAAAAGCTACAGAACAAAAGTTATTCTGGATGAAGGCATTTTTTGCAAAAGTGCCATATCCATGGAATAATCTTATACAAGAAAGATATAATTCTATACTTTCTACAACAACATCACAAAAGGATGCACAATCCACAGGAATTCTAAAAAGAGCCTGCATGGAAACAATGAAAGCTTATTGTGAGCAAGCAAAAGCTCATAAACAAGTAAATAACAAAATTAAAACGTCTAAATTAGGATTTAATTGTTGTACAAAATACGACAAAGATCTTAATTTACAATTTGGATGCAATCCTACATACCAAGTCAAAAATTACAAAAGGTCTAAGAGGCTTCAACACCAGAGAAAACCCAGATACAAAATTACTAGTAGAAAGTGGAAACCCACTTTTAAGAAAAACTATACACCGAATAAATTTCCAACGAAAAAATTTATTAATAAACAAAAATTCAAAAGGGGTTGTAAGTGTTTTAAATGTAGCAAAGAAGGGCATTATGCTAATGAATGTCCGACAAATATAAAATCTATAGTCTTAACAAATATTGAAGAATATGGTATCCAATATGGAACTATCAATGATATTCCCAGCGATACATAATCTTCAATATATGAAATAGAAAGTCTATACTCTGAGGATTCTTACTCAAAATCTTCTACTGAAGATATGGAAAAATCTTTTAAAACTTTAAACATTAATATGTTAACTATAAACAAAACTATAAATGCGATCCATATCATTCCTTTAGCGGAAGATATTCTATTACCTCGAAAAGACTAAAGAAATACCTCCGGGTATTTACCTTTTTCTAGTCGAAATTATTATCTCAAAAGATATAGAACAACGCTTATTTATTTGGATATAATTCTCCAAATTCCATTGGGATATTATGGTATAATCCATAATCTACCAATACATGCTAAAGAAAACATATTTATAACCACTGGGTTAATTGAACCCATGGCTACTACCAACATAGCATTACAAATGAAACGCACTAGCCTTGAGGAACAAGATTATAGAATAGAAAAGGATGATCCAATAGGTATGCTAGTGATCCATAAATATGAAGATCTTCCAATAATCAAGGAAGAAACTTATTCAACTCAAACCTCTAGCTCTCGAAGCTAGAATACTAGAGGCAAAGAGCCAGAAGCATATTTTGAATACAAAATTTATATGAACTCATTCTGAAGAAATAACAAATAATAGTATCCAAGATAGTGTTGGAGAAGAATTTGTTATTACTGATGAAGATTTAGAAAAATTAAAAGAGGCTATTCCTCATTCAGATAGAAAGGAAATTTATAAATTACCAACTTTTAAATCTCGCTTTCTAAATCAACACACATATATTTTTGAACGAATGCAAGGAAATATTGAGCTAAAAGGAGATGAAGATTTTTCTTCAGTGAAACTCTTTGACCAAAATAAAATCGAAAGATTAAAAAGAAAGTATCCCAAAATGAAATACCTTCATATTGGGCGAATCCAAATCAAAATTACAGGATTATTCCGTTCAGGAATAGATACTTCAATCATGATTGTTTGCATGGATGAAAGAATCATCAATAATCCCTTAAACAGTATTATTGGTGGAGCTAAATCAAACCTAGCAAACAGACTATTTGGAGTCAATATACATCCTAATTTTTGTATTAGCCTTGAAGACAAAAATATTGAAAAGGCTTGTACATTATCAATAAATTTACAAGGAATAGAACTTTTACCTGGATCTAAAGTATTAGGAATACAATGAGAACATTGTATGGCTTTAAATGATAAAACTATACAACCCAGATTAATCGACGTTAGACATCTGAAATTTGATCAAGAGATGCAAGTATTTATAAAATCCTTGAAGCCAAAACTTCAAGTACCTACTGAATACTTTATTGCATTAGGAAATACAATTTCAACAATTAGAAATCATTCTGGAGAATCTTCTTCTTCGCAACTCTTACGAACCCAATCTGTAAGACATTTCGAAGAAACCTCAGACGAAACAATACCACATAGACAGAGTTTTCAGTCTGAACGACTTGAACCTGTTGAAGGTCAAACAAGGAAAATGCTTTTAAATCAAAAGGAGAAAAACACAGAACAACGAGTGTTGAAAATTCCTTTGGCCCAAATTCAAGCCAATGATTCGAGCTATTGATTTAAAAAAGCAAGCTCAATTACATATCTATATACCCTTAACCATTAAAATTCCCGACATACAAGAATTTACAATTCATGCTTTAGTCGACACAGGAGCTGAAGCAAGTTTGCTCCAAGATGTTTTATTCCGCCACAATTTCGCACTCTGTTAACAAAACCTTGAATGCTTAATGACTTCATGGGCAAACAATGCCCTATAACCCATAAGGTTATTGGTTTACAAGTACAAATCCCTGATCTACATAATCACTTTCAAACATATTCGTTTGATTTCGGGTTACTACCCCAGGTTCTTGAAACAGATTGCCTCCTAGGAATGGATAATCTCCATTTCTTCGAACCATTCAACAACCATTTTTTCCAATTTGACAATAGATTTATTCCGCGTATACCGCTATCTGCACCGTTAGCCCTCATTATTCACCTGCAACACAGCGTGGTGATTTACCAGTTTCCTTAATTCAACAAAATAAGCAACCCAAACCAGATACATATTCACTGTATCCAGCAAACAACGTAGAAACTTTGGTTCATAATATGTTGGAACCATTATACACAAATAATCCTTTAAAATGGTTTGAGAAAAGTCCAAGATATTGTAAAATTGAATTATTAGAGCCACATAAAGACTCTATAGTTCGAGTAAACAGTATCATCGTTTCTCCAAAAGATAAAGAAGAATTTTCAAAACAAATCAAAGAATTATTGGACCTACATTTAACACAAAAAAGCACAAGTCCTCATTCTTCTCCTGCATTCATTGTCAGAAATCATGCAGAGATAAAACGAGGAAAAGCTCGAATGGTAATCAATTATAGAAAATTAAATAGTTATACAAAATTTGATGGGTATTTTATTCATTCTGCTGAACAATTAGTTAAGCAGATACAAGGAGCAAAATATTATAGCAAGTTTGATGCTAAGTCCAGTTACCTGCAATTAAAATTAGCATATCAAACATCTATTGAGCTAACAGCTTTCAGCTATCCACAAGGACATTTCGAATGGTTAGTTATGCCATTTGGGTTGAAAAATGCCCCCCAAATCTTCCAAAAATGGATGAATTCAATATTTGGCCATTTACCCTATATTGTGGTATATATTGATGATATCCTTGTATTCTCTAGTTCTGCTGAAGAACATAAACAACATTTATTAGACGTAGCACAAATATTGCTTACACATCGCATAATCCTTAGTCCCAAAAAGATAGAACTGTTCAAAATAGAAATAGAATTCTTAGGAAAATATATTAAGCAAGGAACAATAGAGCTCCAGCAACATATATATTCCAAAATCAGAGAGTTTCCTGAAACATTTAAAACGTTAAAGGAACTTCGGAGCTTTTTAGGATTACTGAACTATGGAAGAAAATTCATACCAAAGTTTAACACCTTCAACAAAAGCTAACTGAAGAACAAGCTAAGTATAAAATACAAACTGGTGAACAACCAAGGAGATGGAATACGGATAAAATCCGTATTCAACTCCAATATTCTGAAATACTAGAAATCCAAGAATTAAAGAAACTTGTTCAAGAACAAGTGGTTCTTTATTTTCCTTTAGAAACAGAATCTTTAATTCTACAGACAGATGCTTCAGAAAAATTCTGGGGTGGTGTCTTGATTGCAAAACATAAAGAAATAGTTGCTTATACTTCTAAAAAATTTGATAAGACACAAATCAAATATTCCACTCATGACAAAGAATTACTTGCTATTAAGTTAGTCCTTAAAAGCCTAAAAATTTATGTCTTATATCGACAATTTACTATTGAGACAGACAATAAATCTGTTGCTCAATTTCTAAAAAAGAAGACTTATAACAAACCTGAAGAAAATCTTCGACGGATTAGACTTGCAATTTATTTAGAAATGTTTTCTTATGATTTCAAATATATTTCTGGTTATACTAATTATATTGCTGATTTTCTCTCCAGGCCATGAATGAAGACGAAGATTTTACTAAGAAACTAAAGGAGTTATTAGAACAAATGAAGAGACAGGACGCCTGGCAGCAGGTAGGCTCCAAAAAGGCCGCTAAAGTCTCCACTGAGACAGGCACATCTTCTGCTCCCACAGGAGTAGAAAGCAAGGCCCAACAGGCCAAACAGGCCCAACAGGCCAAATAGACCCAACAGGTCAATGCCTCCACAGAGGCAAAATCAGCAGCTTCCACAGAAGCAAAGAAATCCTTTGTGCCACTGACCAAAGGAAAAACATCAGTATCAATTGAGCCTAAGAGGACATTTGCAGCCTTTTTAGTCAAAGACTGGTACAATCTTGAAATGAAACATCACGAACCAAACCTATTTGAAAAATTCAATGGCTGTTTCAGGTCAGTTCAATTAGCTGACTTCAGAGGAGCTAACTTCTGGCTAACAAAGCTAGAAAAGGATCTTCTAGATAGAACGTTCGAACTTCGTCATCAGCACCAGAAATATACAGAAATACAACAACTAGTGTTGAGAATGACACAGATCTCTTCTTCATCAAGATCCGACGCATTAAACAAAAAAGAAGTTTCCTTATTTTCCGGGCAAACTTCAGAGCAAAGAAGTCTTCAAGAAATATTTAATCAAATGGATACTTCAGATCTAATCAATCTAAGAATCCAGGAATTTCTAGATCTACTCAAAGCACTACAAATCCAAAATGATAAAACAAAAGAGCTCGAGGCAGAGATGACAGTCCAGAATATGATCTCAATGTATCAACAAAACCTTTTGGACGATACACGCCTTCTCAACTTCTTTAAACAAATAGAGGACACAGAAATTGCATCCTTTTTCATAGATGATGATGTTATTCTTGACTCTAATCAACATCCAAGACTGATAGCATGTTTTCATGATATTCCTAAATATCAAAAGCATATTCGAAAAGGAATTGTTCATGAAATCTATGTTAATATCAACAATCCGGAAGATTACTAGAATTGTATTCCTGAAATCTGCAAAGTAAAACTTGCAGAATACTCAAACAGGTTCCAGACAATCTTTCTTTTCAGAATTTGGTCAGTATGGGAAGAAAGACAGTACATCAAATTATTTCCCTCTGTTCAACTTTGGGAGTTAGAACGAGTTACAGAAGAACCTCAACACCAAATTCTTAAGTTCAATAAAAACCAGTTTGATGAGAAGGAACGCCTAGAAGCTGCTCATGAATTTTTTTGAAAGAGTAGACTATGTTGCCACAATAGGAGCGCATTCCATTCATGAAGGTAAAACCATTTTATTAATAGACAAATTATCTGCATTCGAAGATTCTGGACAGCGGATGAAGAAAGCCGAAGACTTCCTTACCTCTTTACACTTGGGTCGTGTTGGGAGCCTTGCACAAGAAGACTACTTGGAAAAGCTAGAAAATTACCGAAAAGTACAAGAATATGACGCGGCAAGCACTGGAACCTTCTTCTGTAAGTATTGGCTTCTTCTGTAAGCATGTCTCCAGTGCTTGCCGCGTCATATTCTAGTCCTTTTCGGTAATTTTCTAGCTTTTCCAAGTAGTCTTCGTGTGCAAGGCTTCCAACACGACCCAAGTGTAAAGAGGTAAGGAAGTCTTCGGCTTTCTTGATCCGCGGTCCAGAATCTTCGAATGCAGATAATTTGTCTATTAATAAAATGGTTTTACCTTCATGAATGGAATGCGCTGCTATTGTGGCAACATAATCTACTCTTTCAAAAAAAATCATGAGCAGCTTCTAGGCGTTCCTTCTCATCATCAAACTGTTTTTTATTGAACTTAAGAATTTGGTGTTGAGGTTCTTCTGTAACTCGTTCTAACTCCCAAAGTTGAACAGAGGAAAATAATTTGATGTACTGTCTTTCTTCCCATACTGACCAAATTCTGAAAAGAAAGATTGTCTGGAACCTGTTTGAGTATTCTGCAAGTTTTACTTTGCAGATTTCAGGAATACAATTCTAGTAATCTTCCGGATTGTTGATATTAACATAGATTTCATGAACAATTCCTTTTCGAATATGCTTTTGATATTTAGGAATATCATGAAAACATGCTATCAGTCTTGGATGTTGATTAGAGTCAAGAATAACATCCTCATCTATGAAAAAGGATGCAATTTCTGTGTCCTCTAATTGTTTAAAGAAGTTGAGAAGGCATGTATCGTCCAAAAGGTTTTGTTGATATATTGAGATCATATTCTGGACTGTCATCTCTGCCTCGAGCTCTTTTGTTTTATCATTTTGGATTTGTAGTGCTTTGAGTAGATCTAGAAATTCCTGGATTCTTAGATTGATTAGATCTGAAGTATCCATTTGATTAAATATTTCTTGAAGACTTCTTTGCTCTGAAGTTTGCACGGAAAATAAGGAAACTTCTTTTTTGTTTAATGCGTCGGATCTTGATGAAGAAGAGAACTGTGTCATTCTCAACACTAGTTGTTGTATTTCTGTATATTTCTGGTGCTGATGACGAAGTTCGAACGTTCTATCTAGAAGATCCTTTTCTAGCTTTGTTAGCCAGAAGTTAGCTCCTCTGAAGTCAGCTAATTGAACTGACCTGAAACAGCCATTGAATTTTTCATATAGGTTTGGTTCGTGATGTTTCATTTCAAGATTGTACCAGTCTTTGACTAAAGAGGCTACAAATATCCTCTTAGGCTCAATTGATACTGATGTTTTTCCTTTGGTCAGTGGCACAAAGGATTTCTTTGCTTCTGTGGAAGCTGCTGATTTTGCCTCTGTGGAGGCATTGACCTGTTGTGTCTATTTGGCCTGTTGGGTCTTGCTTTCTACTCCTGTGGGAGCAGAAGATGTGCCTGTCTCAGTGAAGACTTTAGCAGCCTTTTTGGAGCATGCCTGCTGTCAGGCGTCCTGTCTTTTCATTTGTTCTAATAACTCCTTTAGTTTCTTGATAAAATCTTCGTCTTCATTCATGGCCTGGAGAGAAAATCAGCAATATAATTAGTATAACCAGAAATATATTTGACATCATAAGAAAACATTTCTAAATAAATTGCAAGTCTAATCCGTCGAAGATTTTCTTCAGGATTGTTATAAGTCTTCTTTTTTAGAAATTGAGCAACAGATTTATTGTCTGTCTCAATAGTAAATTGTCGATATGACATAAATTTTTAGGCTTTTAAGGGCTAACTTAATAGCAAATAATTCTTTGTCATGAGTGGAATATTTGATTTGTGTCTTATCAAATTTTTTAGAAGTATAAGCAACTATTTCATTATGTTTTGCAATCAAGACCACCCCAGAAATTTTTCTGAAGCATCTGTCTGTAGAATTGAAGATTCTGTTTCTAAAGGAAAATAATGAACTTTTTGTTCTTGAACAAGTTTCTTTAATTCTTGGATTTCTAGTATTTCAGAATCTTGGAGTTGAATACGAATTTTATCCAGTAAAGCGTAGCCTTCCCAATAACTGGTGGCATACATTGAAAAATCTGGTACAGTCATTTGAGGCAGAATATAAGCAATTCCACTCATTTTTTGTAGCCAGATTAATAATGTCTTTTTTAATTTTTTATGAGGAACATGATCTATATTTAAAATCATGCCAGATGATTCATTCTGAGAGAATGCTTGTTTAGCTTTTCTCGAGGAATGAAGATTTATCAAATCGGATCTTGTTTGAAACTGTGCTCCGGTGGGTTCGGTGGGATTCTGGCTTTCTGCCATTTCTTCATCCGGAGGAGGTACAGTTTGATTGATTGACTCTTGAGGTTGGTGTGGAACAAAACCAGGATTTGGGTTTTGGGGAACAAATCCTTCCGGTGGTGGTAAATATAAACCAGAGCCACCACTGGTTCCTGCTCCATTTGTACGTATTGCGTACTGTAATCTTTCCGATGTGTCGGAAATGGATTCTGTCGAATCCTCGGATTCTGTGGAATCCATGTTTTCCTCCAGTTGGGAGGTATAGTCTTGTTCAGACTCTGAATCTTGTTCAGTGTAACGCCCCGCACTCAACTCGTACGCACACAATTAATTAAATTCTAGCCACGCCCACCATAGGCACCATCAAAAGGTGGGTATACCCGTTAGGTACCTTTATCACTTGGGAAACCTAATATATCTCTCTTCTTTCCCTTCATTATAGCCGATATGGGATATTTAATCCCTTGGTCCAATCCCGGTCAAGCCACACCCATACCATCCTTCTTTCATTCATTCATTCATTCATTCCTTCTTTCATTTATTCCTTACATATGGTCAACTTAGTCAAAGCACCTACACTCATACTCTTTTTCTTTCCTTCTTTTCCATTCTCCACATCACCCTTTTCCCACCAATCCATCCATTCTTTCTTTTACTATTTAGTATATATATACACTATATATACTATACTATATACTATATATATATATATATATATATATATATACTCTCTAGAAATACGGGGTGTCACATTCACCCCCTCTTTAAGAATTCAGCGTCCTTGCTAAATACGGGACGTGCAATCTAGTACAGGATCGCCTTTCTAGTCGAATGTAGACTTGTCTCCTAATTGTTGCCCTCCCAGGGTCTTACGCATCTCATACACATATATTGCGTCCCACGCACTTCCTATATACAAGTCCTACATTCGATGTCGAAAGTTGGCTCTGATACCATCTGTAACGCCCCGCACTCAACTCGTACGCACACAATTAATTAAATTCTAGCCACGCCCACCACAGGCTGCCTCAAAAGGGTGTCCGGACAGTTGGGTACCTTTCTCATTGGCATTTCCTAATATATCTCTCTTCTTTCCCTTCATTATAGCCGATATGGGATATTTAATCCCTTGGTCCAATCCCGGTCAAGCCACACCCATACCATCCTTCTTTCATTCATTCATTCATTCATTCCTTCTTTCATTTATTCCTTACATATGGTCAACTTAGTCAAAGCACCTACACTCATACTCTTTTTCTTTCCTTCTTTTCCATTCTCCACGTCACCCTTTTCCCACCTATCCATCCATTCTTTCTTTTACTATTTAGTATATATATACACTATATATACTGATATGGCTAAAAATAGGATTAAATCGGGACCGTTCACATCGGACACGAATCTTAAAGCTCAGGGGTAAAACGGTAATTTCACATGCAAATGGGTCCGAAACGGGTACTGGGTCTCCTTCTCACAGATCCAATAACCCGCGAACGGATCCACCTCAACTGGGTACGGGTCCCAACCCGAAACACACCCAGTCCAGAAAAGATAGAATTGGGGTTTCTGATTAATCCTAATCAACGGCTCTGATTCACATCTATCTTTTCACCGGGAATAAGGGATTACATTCCTAATCTGATTACGAGGATTTTATGCCTTATCAGATCACAGGAATCACATTCCTTATCCGATCCTAACGGCGACTATAAATACCCCACGCCCATCTCCATTAAGAGGTAATTAATCTTTTTCTAGTTAAACGCTCTTTCATAATCATTTCTGGTTACTGACTTGAGCGTCGGAGGGTGCGTCGCCGGGATCAACCCCGGTGTCTCGCACTTCCTTGCAGGTGAACGGCGGGAGTCGACGGTCAAGCTCCGGTGGAACAGGTTAGGTTTGCTATTCAGGTTTTCCAAGAACTCACAAATACTGTCTGTTTGCCCCCACACCGAAATTAGCGGCAACAGATTGGCGCCGTCTGTGGGAAAACCAAACGAATAGCAGCCCCTCTTCCCGTTGGTCCGATCTTCTCCAGCCATGCCTCCCAGAAAAGTAAGATCCAGGGGGTCCAACCGTGGACCCAACCCCGCCGATCAGCAAGAGGTAGTCCCCGTCCAACCCGCTCCGCAACATGGACAACCCCCGCTTCAAGTGGAGGACCCTCTTCAACAAGATCAGCCTCTTCTTCAGAATCAGCAACCCCCCAAGGGTCCTACCGGTCCACAGAATGCCGGTGCGGGGGGCTCCCGCATGAAGCAACATCTCCACCAAGACCGCGTCTCCATACACAATGCCTCTTCAGATTCTATGGCCTCCCATAATCGCCAAGCTTCTGACTTCCAACAACAAGTCCCAAATCGGCCGAAAGAGGTGGACCTTCGCCACCGTCTGGATGAAAAGCAGGCCCGAGAGGGAACCTCCCGCCAACACCGTCCGGATGAGCGATCTCCCCGCCGCCGAGAATACAGAAGGTCTCCTACCCGAAGGGAGCAAAGAGAATCCCCCGAGCATCACAGAAGAAGACCACGCTCCCCCGCGGGTCGGCAGTAGCCTAGGAACGATGAGGCGCCAATCACCTGATCCGAGATTCAACGAGTTTGGAGCACAACTCCCTCCTAGAGTTCCTCCTCACACTCGTCCCGCAAACAGCTCTTTCCCAGAGCCGAGCTCTTCCGCTCCGCTCGCCTCCGAAGCGGACCTCTTCTCAGACAGTTCGGAGCTCACAACTCTCTCCTAGAGTTGCTCCTCAAACTCATCTCCCAAATGGCTCTCTCCCAGAGCCGAGCTCTTCGCTCCGCTCGCCCCCGAAGCGGACCTCTTCTCAGACAGTTCTGAGCTCACAACTCTCTCCTAGAGTTGCTCCTCAAACTCATCTCCCAAATGGCTCTCTCCCAGAGCCGAGCTCTTCGCTCCGCCCACCTCTAAGGCGGACCTCTTCTCAGACAGTTCGGAGCTCACAACTCTCTCCTAGAGTTGCTCCTCAAACTCATCTCCCAAATGGCTCTCTTCCAGAGCCGAGCTCTTCGCTCCGCCCACCTCTAAGGCGGACCTCTTCTCAATGAGTTCGGAGCTCACAACTCTCTCCTAGAGTTGCTCCTCAAACTCATCTCCCAAATGGCTCTCTCCCAGAGCCGAGCTCTTCGCTCCGCTCGCCTCCGAAGCGGACCTCTTCTCAGGCAGTTCGGAGCCCACAACTCTCTCCTAGAGTTGCTCCTCAAACTCGCCTCCCAAACGGCTCTCTTCCAGAGCCGAGCTCTCCACACCGCTCACCTCAAAGGGGACCTCTTCTCAACGAGTTCGGAGCGCACAACTCTCTCCTAGAGTTGCTCCTCAAACTCATCTCGCAAATGGCTCTCTTCCAGAGCCGAGCTCTTCCCTCCGCTCGCCGCCGAAGCGGACCTCTTCTCAACAAGTCCGGAGCGCACAACTCTCTCCTAGAGTTGCTCCTCAAACTCATCTCGCAAATGGCTCTCTTCCAGATCCGAGCTCTTCCCTCCGCTCGCCGCCGAAGCGGACCTCTTATCAACGAGTTCGGAGTCACAACTCTTTTCTAGAGTTGCTCCTCAAGCTTGTCCCACAAATGGCTCTCTTCCAGAGCCGAGCTCTTCGCTCCGCTCACCTCCAAGGCGGACCACTTCTTAACGAGTTCGGAATCCAGCACTTCACAACGGGTTCGGAGTCCAACACTTGGCTCGATTCTACTTCGCAAGTTCGCTCCTAAGCGAGCTAGAAGTAGCTCGTCATTCGGAACTGCTCCTGCATCCCTCAAACTAACCTCACAATGGTTCGGAGTCCAGCACTCGGCTCGACTCTTCTTTCTCGGCTCGTCCATAGACGAGTCGGAAGTAGATCGCCGTTCGAAATTGCTCCTGCAGACGTTGAATGGATCGGAGTCCAACACTTGGCTCGATTCTACTTCGCAAGTTCGCTCCTAAGCGGACTAGAAGTAGCTCGCCATTCGGAACTGCTCCTGCATCCCTCAAACTAACCTCACGATGGTTCGGAGTCCAGCACTCGGCTCGACTCTTCTTCCTCGGCTCGTCCATAGACGAGCCGGAAGTAGATCGCCGTTCGAAATTGCTCCTGCAGCCGTTGAATGGATCGGAGTCCAATACTTGGCTCGATTCTACTTCGCAAGTTCGCTCCTAAGCGGACTAGAAGTAGCTCGCCATTCGGAACTGCTCCTGCATCCCTCAAACTAACCTCACGATGGTTCGGAGTCCAGCACTCGGCTCGACTCTTCTTCCTCGGCTCGTCCATAGACGAGCCGGAAGTAGATCGCCGTTCGAAATTGCTCCTGCAGCCGTTGAATGGATCGAAGTCCAACACTTGGCTCGATTCTACTTCGCAAGTTCGCTCCTAAGCGGACTAGAAGTAGCTCGCCATTCGAAACTGCTCCTGCATCCCTCAAACTAACCTCACGATGGTTCGGAATCCAGCACTCGGCTCGACTCTTCTTCCTCGGCTCGTCCATGGACGAGCCGGAAGTAGATCGCCGTTCGAAATTGCTCCTGCAGCCGTTGAATGGTTCGGAGTCCAACACTTAGTTCGATTCTACTTCGCAAGTTCGCTCCTAAGCGAACTAGAAGTAGCTCGCCATTCGGAACTGCTCCCACAACCTTAAACTAATCTAATGATGGTCGGGGTCCTATGGCTCGACTTTACTTCATCGGCTCGTCCTTAAATGGGCCGGAGGAAGATGGCCATTCCGAACTGCCCCCACGACCACCCGAGCCGAGCTACCCATCTACCGAGAAGCAAAGTGGCGGAAAATGTGCCCCAAAATCTGTGCTCGGATCTGCCGAACAAGATGTATCTACCGAGCAGCAAAGCAGATGAAGAGCAAGAAGAAAAAGAGGCTAACGGGTCAGGGTCGAATCCAATACCCACGGTCCGACCCATACCCTTCTTAGCTCCTTCATTCTTCTCCTTCTTCAGTCTTCCCGCCAAAAGTACCCAACACTTCTGCTCTTCTTCACTGTGCGAAAGAACGAGGCAAGGGAGAGAACCCGAAAGCCTCTCCTCCCCTTCCTCTTTCTTCTCAGGGCCAAGCTCTTCACTTCGCTTACCTCCAAAGCGGAGCTCTTCTCAAACGAGTTCGGAGCTAAAACTCTCAAGCTCTCTTCTACAAGTCGAGCTCTTCACTCCGCTTGCCTCCAAAGCGGAGCTCTTCCCAACGAGTTCGGAGCTAAAAACTCTCCTAGAGTCGCTCCTCAAACTCCTCTTCCAGATGGCTCTTCTACAAGTCGAGCTCTTCACTCCGCTCACCTCCAAGGCGGACCTCTTCTCAAACGAGTTCGGAGCTAAAACTCTCTCCTAGAGTTCCTCCTCAAACTCCTCTTCCAGTCGGCTCTTCTACAAGTCGAGCTCTTCACTCCGCTCGTCTCCAAAGCGGAGCTCTTCCCAACGAGTTCGGAGCTAAAAACTCTCCTAGAGTCGCTCCTCAAACTCCTCTTCCAGTCGGCTCTTCTACAAGTCGAGCTCTTCACTCCGCTCGCCTCCAAGGCGGAGCTCTTCTCAAACGAGTTCGGAGCTAAAACTCTCTCCTAGAGTTGCTCCTCAAACTCCTCTTCCAGATGGCTCTTCTACAAGTCGAGCTCTTCACCCCGCTCACCTCCAAAGCGGAGCTCTTCTCCACAAGTTCGGAGCACAACTCTCTCCTGGAGTTCCTCCTCAAACTTGTCTCTCAAATAGCTCTTCTCGACGAGATCGGAGCGCAACTCTCTCCTAGAGTTCTTCCTCAAACTTGTCTCTCAAATAGCTCTTCTCAACGAGATCGGAGCTAAAACTCTCTTAGAGTTGCTCCTTGCGCTCACTTCAAAGAATGGGTCTTCCCATGGCTCTTACGAGGATCTTCCTAGCACCTCTTCTCCACCCCTAGGAGTGGAGCACCTCTTCAAAAATCTCCAAAAACCAAGCAGAGCATCACCTCTTCCATATGCCGACTCATCCCCTTCATCAACTCACCGAGCTTCTCCTCAAGCTCGAGTCGTCCGAACTCCGAGCTCCACTACACCGAGCTACTACGGGCAGAGGGTGAACCACTGAGTTTCCGAGCCGAGGTGCCGAGGTACCGACCCTCGCATATGGAGAAAAATCATCCCGAGGCGAAGTCACTGTCAGACTCCCCAAAATTCGCGACAGAATTTGATGGACGGTTCAGATTGCGCCATGCCCACAAAACGACAAGATAACGTTTTCTCGTGATCTGAACCTCATCCTCGTGATGCGCGCCAAGATGAACGGCCCAGATCTGCCCACGCGTACCTTCCGAACTGCCTGCCATCGGCTTGCTCAGCCGAGCTACCGAACAGCTCAGCCGTATAGCCGAGCTACTGGACACGGAAAGGTGGAACCTTCAAGGAACACTTCCTCCAAAACACCCAACTCAGTGCCTCGGCCAACAGCACTGAGTCTCCGAGCCGAGGTGCCGAGGTACCGACCCTCGTATATTGAGAAAAATCATCCCGAGGCGAAGTCACCGTCGGATCTCCCCAAAATTCGCGACAGAATCTGATGGACGGTTCAGATTGCGCCACGTCACCACAAAACGACAAGATAACGTTTTCTCGAAACTCGTGCATCTTGTCTCGTGATTCGCGCCACGATCGTGATCAACCGTCTAGATCGAGCCGTGCAGCTCGGATCTGCCAATCTACCCAACTGCGGAGCGGCGAAAAATGTACCTCGAAATCCGGGCTCGGATTCGCCGAACAAAGCAAGCAGATGAAGAGGGAGAAAGAACAAGAGGCTAACGGTCGGGGTCGGACCAGATACCCACGGTCCGACCCATACCCTTCTTAGCTCATTCATTCTTCTCCTCCTCCCCTTCCTCTTCTCCTCTTCTCCACTGTGCGGAAGAACAAGGCAGAGGAGAGAACCCAAATGCCTCTCCTCCCCTTCCTCTTCTCCTCTTCTCCACTATGCGAAAGAACAAGGCAGAGGAGAGAACCCAAATGCCTCTCCTCCCCTTCCTCTTTCTTCTCAAAAGTGCTGCCGACCCCAACGATCCGAGGTGCCGATCCGATCCGAGGTGCCGAGGTACCGACCCTCGTTTATGGAGAAAAATTCAGCCGATCCCATCTCACCGTCAGATCATCTCAAAATTAGTACTAAAACATGATGAACGGCTCAGATCCTGCCACGTCTCCACAAAACGACAAGATAACGTTTTCTCGAAACTCGTGCATCTTGTCTCGTGATTCGCGCCACGATCGTGATCAACCGTCCAGATCGAGCCGTGCAGCTCGGATCTGCCAATCTACCCAACTGCGGAGCGGCGAAAAATGTACCTCGAAATCCGGGCTCGGATTCGCCGAACAAAGCAAGCAGATGAAGAGGGAGAAAGAACAAGAGGCTAACGGTCGGGGTCGGACCAGATACCCACGGTCCGACCCATACCCTTCTTAGCTCATTCATTCTTCTCCTCCTCCCCTTCCTCTTCTCCTCTTCTCCACTGTGCGGAAGAACAAGGCAGAGGAGAGAACCCAAATGCCTCTCCTCCCCTTCCTCTTCTCCTCTTCTCCACTATGCGAAAGAACAAGGCAGAGGAGAGAACCCAAATGCCTCTCCTCCCCTTCCTCTTTCTTCTCAAAAGTGCTGCCGACCCCAACGATCCGAGGTGCCGATCCGATCCGAGGTGCCGATCCGATCCGAGGTGCCGAGGTACCGACCCTCGTATATGGAGAAAAATTCGGCCGATCCCATCTCACCATCGGATCATCTCAAAATTCGTGCTAAAACATGATGAACGGCTCCTGCCACGTCTCCACAAAACGACAAGATAACGTTTTCTCGAAACTCGTGCCTCTTGTCTCGTGGTTTGCGCCACGACCGTGATCAACCGTTCAGATTGAGCCACGTAGCTCGGATCTCAAATCCGAGCTACTGACCTATCGAACAGCAAAGTGGGAAAAAATTCTCCTCAAAATCCGTGCTCAGATCTGCCGAGCCAGATGCATTAGCCGAGCAACAAGAAAGAGAGGGAGAGAAAAAAAAAGAAAAAAAAATTAGAGAAAGGTCGGGTCGGACCCGTTAGGGTACCAAACCCATGACCCGAACTCAACTTCTTCTTCAAAACCTCCGTTAAGCTCCAGTGGTCTCTCCTCTCCATGGCTCGAGCACAGCGTATTCCGAAGCTTGAAGATCCGAGCTCTGCTGCCGAGCTCCACCGCCGACGACCACCTTCGAACTCACTCTCGGTGAGCCCCTCCGCCACAGAGCTCACAACTCCACTTCGAGCTCTGCTGCCGAGCCCCATGCCGGACCAATCTCCTATATCCGCCGAAGCCAACAAGCGAAGCTTCACCATGGCCCGTCTCCAAACTCCGCCATGGCCGACCACCTCCGCTCCGAGCTCCGCGATGCCGAAGCTCTTCAAAACGCCGACCCACTTCGCCGAAGCTCTTGCCTTGCCGAACTCCATTCGTGCCGAGCTTCGCTGCCAAGCTCACCTCCGAGCTCCAACGGTGCCGAACCCATCGTCTCCTTCACGAGCTCACCTCCAAAACAGAGCTCCGCTATTCATCGAAGCTCTTGTCCACGTCCACTGTCGAGCTCGCCTCCCATCGCCAAAGCTCTTCTCTGCCATTGCCGAGCTCGAACTGTGCTACCTCCACTGCGTCGAGCCACCACAGTCGAAGCTCCGAAGCATCGAGCTCCGACGTTGGCAGAGCTCCATTGAAATTGCCGAAGCTCCATTGAACTTACCGAAGCATCGAGCTCCGACGTCCCGCCTCCGAGCTCCTCTCTACTGAGTCGACGAGCTCCGAACTCGAACCCTTCACCAAGCTCTCCACCTTCGTCGGCGAGCTTGCAGCGAGCCATCGCCGCTCGCCAAAGCTCACCCATACTCTTCGTCGTCGAGCCGAACCCAACTCCAAACGCAACGCCGCTCCGAGCAGCTCACTCGTCGTCAAGCTCCGAAGCGTCGACTCTCCAAGCCGAGCCGAACCCATCAAACCGAAGCTCCAACTCCTCGCCACCTTCGTCGAAGCTCCACCGTCGTGCTCACGCATCTTCACCGTCGAAGCTCCGACCTCCCCTTCACGGTCGAGCTCACCACCTCGTCGAGAATCCCACTGCCTCGCCATTTCTATCGAGCTTCGATGCCGAGCTATTGTGCCGAGCTCACCACCGAAGCCCCTCGCCCTGTGACGCGCTGCCGTCGCCAAGCTCCGAGCTTCCCCGTCGACCTCTCTCGCGAGCTCCGATGTCGAGTCCCCTACGTTCAGCTCTGCTGCCGAGGTTCACGAGCTCCGAGCCCGAGCACGCTCCCGAGAGCTGACGAAGGACGAAGAAGAGAAAGAAACGAAGAAAGAAAGAAGCAGCAGCGGAAGAACAGGGACGAAGAGAAAACAAAAAAAAGGGGGGGAGCACCACGTGGCATGCCACGTGGCATCACGCCGAGCCGAGGTGCCTTCGCCAAGGCGCCGAACCGAAGTGCCGAGGTGCCGATGCTGTAAATTGAGAAAAAAAGTGACCGACCAACACGATCCGTCCGATCGTCTCAAAATTCGCGTCGCGGCACGATCGACGCTCAGAAACGCGACACGTGTCCCAATCATGATCTGCCTCACGATGCGCGCAGATCTGATCATGATGGACGGCCAGAAACGCGCCACGTGTCCAGATCGCGATCTGCCTCACGATGCGCGCTGATCTGATCATGATGGACGGCCAGAAGCGCGCCACGTGTCCAGATCGCGATCTGCCTCACGATGCGTGCTCATCTGGTCATGATGGACGGCCAGAAATCTGCCACGTGTCCAGGTAATATTTAAATTATTTATTTATTTATTTATTTATTTAATTGTTTTTTTTATTTAAAAAATCCGAAAAAAATATTTAAAAATCGAAAAAAATTAATTAAAAATTCTAAAAATAATTATTAATTCAGAAAAAATTATTTTAAAATTCTGAAAAAATAATTATTAAATTAGAATAATTAATTAATATTTTAGATAATTAATTATTTAATTCGGAAAATGAATAAAAAATTCAAAAAAATGAGAAAAAATTCAGAAAAATCTGGAAAAATCACCAAAAATCCAGAAAATTCTGAGAATATTTTTGGGCATTTTACAAGCCCATAATAACACTGTGACACCCCGAGCAAGATTCCAAACTTCCTTAAGAACACCGATAAAATTCCGTACGCCATTAAAACAGTAAAACTACTCCTCAAAGGCTGATCAAACTCAGTCTTCGGGAGTGGGGGGCTCGTGATATGGCTAAAAATAGGATTAAATCGGGACCGTTCACATCGGACACGAATCTTAAAGCTCAGGGGTAAAACGGTAATTTCACATGCAAATGGGTCCGAAACGGGTACTGGGTCTCCTTCTCACAGATCCAATAACCCGCGAACGGATCCACCTCAACTGGGTACGGGTCCCAACCCGAAACACACCCAGTCCAGAAAAGATAGAATTGGGGTTTCTGATTAATCCTAATCAACGGCTCTGATTCACATCTATCTTTTCACCGGGAATAAGGGATTACATTCCTAATCTGATTACGAGGATTTTATGCCTTATCAGATCACAGGAATCACATTCCTTATCCGATCCTAACGGCGACTATAAATACCCCACACCCATCTCCATTAAGAGGTAATCAATCTTTTTCTAGTTAAACGCTCTTTCATAATCATTTCTGGTTACTGACTTGAGCGTCGGAGGGTGCGTCGCTGGGATCAACCCCGGTGTCTCGCACTTCCTTGCAGGTGAACGGCGGGAGTCGACGGTCAAGCTCCGGTGGAACAGGTTAGGTTTGCTATTCAGGTTTTCCAAGAACTCACAAATACTGTCTGTTTGCCCCCACACCGAAATTAGCGGCAACATATACTATACTATATACTATATATATATATATATATATCTATACTCTCTAGAAATATGGGGTGTCACATTCAGATTCATGGGTTTGCCAATAATTTATTGCATATGCATGTTTTTCATAATAAGCATATAAATCGATACTATCTATTTTTCCAGATAATTCCTTTTGATGTAATTCTTTAAAAACATCATAATAGATTTTATCCAAATCATTTATATTAATTTTATTTTTTTCTTCTGACGAATATTTAACCATATTTATCTGTGGTCTAGATAAACATGATAATTTAAAGTCTGTGTTTACTTTCCTAGGTTGATAAACACTTTCCTAGGTTGATATACTGTTTTTATACTACTTATATCTTCTTTTATCTCATGTAAGAGATCTACGATATAATTAAAGATCCCCTTTTGTTCAGAACCTCTAGTGGGAAGATGAACATAGTGGTCATATTGTTCTTTATTTAAATTATGGTAACACCTGTGGGTGTCATCAGTAATAATAGGAGGTAATAATAGGAGGATTCCTAGGAGGATTGTCCATGGTGAGTTGAGCATATTTTATATTTGCTTGTAGCTTTCTTCCTGATCTAATGTAATCTTCATTAGCTCTCCTCTATTAGTCCGTACACCTTATGTAGGAAACGAAGTAAGGTTGTGCTCTATCTCTGTGCTAGTATAAGCTTGTGGTATTGATCCGTTATATCCAGAAGGGATTGTTGGATTTATCAGCCAGTAGGCAAATTCGAGGCTTAACCCTGCTATAAATCCACGGTAAGGGAGCTTGAAAAACTGAAGGCTGAGGCAGAAGGGAAGACGACAAGGCTGGAGTACCTCGACGGCCTCGTGGCGAAGTTGGAGGCCGACGTCGTTGTCCTGCTTCGACAGAAGGAGTCGGCGGCAAAGGAAAAAAAGGAGGCCGTTGAGGCTGCCAAGGCTGTCGCTGCAAAAGAGGCTGAGGCTGCGACCATGGAGAGGGCTCAAGGCTTCCTCGCAGTCAACATGGTGAAGGCCTACACTCGCGCCATCGAGCAGGTGAAGGAGAGCTACCCCGAAGTGGACTGCTCCGGGTGGTACCTCTTCCTCGACCACATCCCGGGATTCGACGAAGCGTCAGATGAAGGTGAGGAAGGGGACGACAACGAGGAAGCCAAGGGCGAGGGCGCCGAGTTAGAACCCGACTCGGAGGCTACGCCCCTGGCGATCGTCGCCGCGCCTGAGGGGTCGGATCTTGCAGTGATCGGCGGCCACGGCAAAGAGGTCGAGCCTTGACTTGTAACTCAAATTTTCGATAAGCAATGTATCGCCTAATCGCGGACTGGCTACCGCTTGTATCTTTTTGAGTTTCGATGAAATGAAAAACTTTTTGAAATTTTCGGCTAAGTGTTCATTGTGGTTTGTTTGGTTTGCTCTTGAGTTTTGTAGTGGCTTTGTTTGAACTTAGCACATTGACTTGGCTCTTTCAGATCGTCGAAGCATCTCAGTTGGTCGAAGTATCCGACCTGGCCGAAGTGTCACGCCTCCGGAATGGGCTCGGGATCACGAAGTTGAGCCGTGCCCGGACTCGAGAGAGGTTGTTCAAAACCGAGTCAGAGTTGAACTATCTCAAGTTGACGTTGGCACGTCGAACATCTGATCTGAAGCTGATGAAGGAGAAGGCTCGCGAAGTGCCCCCCGAAGGGGAAGAGACGTGCCCCTCGATGGCAGTTAGTCAGGGGTTGCGACTAAAATTGCTTCGTCAGTCTCTGTTCGAGGTCGGGACTGAGAGAGATGGGCTGAAGAATGTGGTACTCGAGAAGGGCATCGAGGCTGCAAAACTTCAGAGGACACTAACCGAAACCTCTCGTGCGGGTAGCTCGAGCCGAATGCCATGACTGAAAGTTAACGTGACGGATGAGATGTTGAAGGCACGGGTCGAAGAGCTAGAGGTCGAGATCCACCGGCTGCGACGGCTTTCGGAAGGGAGCAACGTCAGGAGCACATCTTGTCCCCGAGGTGAGCACGCCATGGGGAGGACGTTCCACGAGTTGGCGGCACGCTCGCCCCCCGTCATGGGACATCCTGGTGATGCACAGAGCCGAGTAGCTGGTTCTTCGAGCGGAGCGTCCGTTGGGGCGACACTCAGACTTTTCGGTGCCGACGATGCAACTCGGCTCGCTGGCCTAGAGACATCGGCAAGAGTAAGGCCCCAGCAACACTGTGTTCGCCGGCCTCGTTTATCACTTAAGAGAAGTATCCTGCTCCCTAGGAGGGGTTAGGGCAGCGCCTTGTAATTTTGTAAACTTTTGCTTTCAATGAATTGCACCTTGATGTAAAGATGAGTCGTTGGTCTGTAGTCAGACTTGTATATCAAATTCTATGAAATAGCAAACTCATTTTCCGAAATTGTGTCTCGTTATTGTTTGCAAGCATGCCAATAGTGGTGGGACAAGGATGTTCGGCCCGAATGACTAAGTTCCAAGGAATTGGTTTGTCTCGTATTAGAGCGTCGGTGGTGAGAATGCTCGGCAAGTGTTGCCGAAGTCCAAAAGAGATGTTTTTCTCACGCTTGGACGTCGTTGGCAAGAACGCTCGGCAAGGGATGCCGAAGTCCAGGAGAGATGTTTTCCTTACGTTTGGACGCTGGTGGTAAGAACGCTCAGCGAGGGATGCCGAAATCCAGGAGAAATGTTTTTTACATGTTTGGACGTCGGTGGCAAGAACGCTTGGCGAGGGTTGCCGAAGTCTAGGAGATCTTCGTTTAGATAATGTCGACCGCTGTGGGAGCAGTTCCGAATGGTGAACTGCTTCGTACACACTTAGAAGCAAGTATTTGAAGCGGAGTCGAACTAAGTGTAGACTCCGAGCGTGTCGTTTAGAGATTATCAACAGCTGTAGGAGCAATTCCGAATGGTGGTCCGCTTTGTAATTGCTTAGAAGCAAGTATTTAAAGCGGAGCCGAACCAAGTGTTGGACTCCGAGCGTGTCGTTTAGAGATTATCTATAGCTGTATGAGCAATTACGAATGGTGATCCGCTCCGTACTCGCTTAGAAGCAAGTATTTGAAGCGGAGTCAAACCAAGTGTTGGACTCCGAACGTGTCGTTTAGAGATTATCAACAACTGCAGGAGCAATTCCGAATGGTGATCCGCTTCGTGCTCGCTTAGAAATAAGTATTTGAAGCGCAGTCAAACCAAGTGTTGGACTCCAAGCCATTGTTCTTTAATTTTTGTGTGTCTCAAAGCAAGCCACCTAGGTTATTATAGACAATGATTTGCAGGAAGTAACTCGTCTTCAGTAAAGATTATTTGAGTGGTTGCTTCTTGGTTGCGAGCCACTCTTACACTTCGCAAAGAAAAATAACAAGATAATTAAAAGCATCGTTAAAAGCATCGAATGGAGACTGCTTGACTCAAGAGTTGTCTGAAGTTGCTTGGAGCGGTGTTACAACACCCTCTCGGCACTTCATTAGGTGAACATCATTCCACGTTCTTGGTATCTTTCTGCTCCCCGGGGTCTTCAAGTTGATACACGCCTGGGCGAATAACTCTGGAGACCCTATACGGTCCTTCCCAATTGGGTGCTAACTTGTCCTTTTTGGTCGGGATGGAGATCGACAGCATCCTGAGTACTAGGTCCACCTCTTTGAGATTAGCGGGACGGACCTTCTTGTTGTAAGATTGCATTATCCTACAGCGGTAGGTCCATTGCCGAATAGAAGCTGTTTCTCGGACTTCGTCAATGAGATCCAAATTGTTGCGTAGTTGGCTCGCATTCTACTCTTCTCTGTAGGCAATTAGGCGAGGCAAGAGCAAGCCGTTCTCCAGTGGGATGATGGCTTCGGAGTCATATGTGAGGTTGAAGGGGGACTCTCCTGTCAGGGTTCTCTTCGTGGTTCGGTAGTTCCATAGAACATTGGGGAGCTGCTCGACCCATAACCCCTTGGTGGTCTTGTCAAGCCTGTTTTTTAGGCCAGACAGAATTTGGCGATTGGCATTCTCCACTTGGCCATTGGATTGGGGGTGGGATATTGAAAAGAACCGTTGTTGGATACCGGAATCGGTACAGAATTTGCAAAAAGTCGCCCCTGAGAACTGGGTTCCATTGTCAGTCACCAGGACACGGGGCACGCCGAACCGACAAACGATGTTCATCCAAAAGAACTTCTGAACTTTATTCTCAGTGATCGTTGCGAGGGGTTCGGCCTCGATCCACTTGGAGAAGTAGTCTATCGCCACAACCAGGAACTTCAGCTGGCCTGGCGCTGGAGGGAACGGTCCGAGTAAGTCCATCACCCACATTGCGAAAGGGATTGGACTTGCCAGAGAGAAGAGTTGGGCTCGAGGTAGGCGACGGATTGGGGCAAATCTCAGGCATGAACCACATTGCGAGGCGTGCTCTGAATCTCTGAGCAGCGTGGGCTAGAAATAGCCGTAATTCAAGAGTTTACGGGCAAGGGACCTCGCTCCCAGGTGTGCGCCACAGACACCGTCATGGGCCTCCTTCAAGGCATAGAGTGCCTCCTCAGGAGAGAGACACCTTAGGTAAAGTCGGCTGTCGATCTGAGTGTAGGAGCGTTTGTACATGACTCCATCAAGGAGTGTGTACCGCTCGGCTCGGGTCTTGATCATTCCCGCCTCTTTCGGGTCTTCTGGAAGTACTTCGTCCCTAAGGTACTCGAGTAAGGGCTTCATCCAGTTCTCCCCAAGTGTGAGGGGCATCGTCTCCATTATCTTTAAGCTGTCTTCCTCGATACTTAGTTTGAGGAGGACCTCTATCAGGACGGTCCGTTCCAGGCCTTGAAGGGAGGAGGAGGTGAGCTTGGAGAGGACATCCGCCTGTGCGTTTTCCTCTCGAGGAACCCGCTGGAGATGAACATCTTTGAATAAGGCTAGTAGCCCCTAACCTTCGCCAAATACTTGATCATGCGTCCGTCCCTTGCTTCATATTCCCCGGACACCTGATTCACGACCAATTGCGAGTCACTAAAGACCCTTACGCGTTTGGCTCCTGCCCTGCGAGCCATACAGAGTCCCGCTATAAGGGCCTCGTACTCTGCCCCGTTGTTCGATGCAGGAAAGTTTAAGCATAGGGAGTACTGCAGGACGAAAGCGTCTGGGTCGGTCAAGATAATGCCAACCCCACTTCTGTCGGCGCAAGAGGATCCATCCACATAAATGGTCTAGACCAGGGGTTCGGCAGCCAACTCACTGGGGTCGGGGATAGTGCTCTCCATAATGAATTATGCTCAGGCTTGTGCCTTGATAGTGGTTCTGGGTTGGTAGCTAATGTCATGCTAGCTCAGCTCTATGGACCACTTCATCAAGCGGCCTGACGTATTCGGCTTGTGGAGCACCTGCTTCAGCGGTTGGTCGGTAAGAACGACCACCAAATGAGATTGAAAGTACGGGCAGAGTTTCCTCGCCGCCATGACTAAGGCAAGGGTCATCTTCTCAAGCTTCGGGTAACGGAGCTCGGCATCCCAGAGGACCTTACTGACGCAGTAAATGGGCCTCTGTGCCCTGTCTTCTTCTCTCACCAAGACCACGCTGAGGGTCTACTCCGAAGCGGCGAGGTATAGGTAGAGGACCTTTCCGGGCCTTGTTTTGCTCAAGAGTAGGGGGTTGGCTAAGTACACCTTGAGCTGGTCGAAGGACTTTTGTTGCGCTTGCCCCCATTCAAAGCCTTTAGCCCCCTAGAGGGCCTTGAAGAACGGGAGGCACTTCTCCCCGGACTTGGAGAGGAAGCTCCCAATTGCTGCGAGGCGCCCGGTGAGCCTCTGGATGTCTTTAACACTGGAGGGGGGGAGCCATTTTGAGAATGGCTTGGATCTTCTCGGGATTGGCCTCTATGCCCCTCTGGCTAACCATGAACCCTAAGAACTTACCGGACGAGACCCCAAATGCACACTGGTTCGGATTCAACCTCATGTTGTGGCTCCTCAGCACCCCGAAGGCCTCCTGTAGATCAAGGACATGCTCCTGCCCTTGGATGCTCTTGACCAACATATCGTCTACGTAGACTTCCATGTTTCGGCCAATCTGGTCTCGGAAGACCCTGTTCACTAGGCGCTGGTACGTTGCGCCTGCGTTCTTCAAACCGAACGGCAAGACTCGGTAGTAGTACAGGCCCTGATCGGTCACAAAAGAGGTCTTCGAAATGTCCGGGAGGAACATTCGGATCTGGTTTTACCCCGAAAAAGTGTTCATGAAGCTAAGTAGCTCATGGCCGGAGGTCGCATCGATCATGGCATCAATGCTAGGAAGGGGAAATGGATCCTTTGGACACGCCCTGTTGCGATCTGTAAAATCGATACATATCCTCCAGCTCCCGTTGGCTTTTTTGACCATCACCAAATTGGACAACCACTCTGGGTAGTTTACCTCCTGGATGAATCGGGCATTCAGGAGCTTCTCAACCTCTTCCTTGATCGCCTGTTGGCGCTCGGGAGCAAACTTTCGCCTCTTCTGTTGGACAGGCTTGACCCCAGGGGCGATGCTTAGGTGGTGCATTAAGAGCTCCTCTGAGATCCCGAGCATGTCCGTTGTGGTCCAAGCGAAGAAGTCGCGGTTCTCCCGTATGCACTGGGAGATTTCCTGCTTAATGGAGGGGGAAAGAGCCTTGCTGATGCGGAACGTCTTAGTGACGTCTTCTTCGGAGAAGGCCACTTCCTCCAGTTCGTCCACTGGCTCGGAGATAGTCTGGCTACCTTCCTATGGAAGTTCGAGGGATTCCAGGAAGAGGACTAGACCTCCCATCAAGGTCATGTAGCACTTGCGAGCCGCTTTCTGGCTTCCTCTCACCTCTCCCACTCCTGAGGGGGTGAGGAACTTCATCTTCATGTGGTAGGCCGAAGGGATAGCTTGGAGCGCGACCAAACCTGGTCGACCCAGGATAACATTATAGGCAGCATTGACGTCTACCACCATGAAGTCCATCGGCTCTATGCGAGTCACCGGGGCCTTTCCAGCAGTTATGTCGAGGGTTATAACTCCCTCGATCGTCACCGGGACCCCAGTGAACCCATGAAAAGTGTAGCCCGCAAGCTTGAGCCGATCTCTCGACAGTTGGAGACCCATGAACGCCTCCAAGAAAAATATATTAACGGAGCTGCCAATGTCCACCAAGACCCGGCGAACGTCGAAGTTCGTCATTTGGAGATTAATAACGAGGGCGTCGCAATGGGGCGTGCGGACGCCCTCCAGGTCTCTGTCTGAGAACGTGACTGGGACCCCAAGGCCCTTCGGAGGGGGATGGCTTTGGATAGCGTTCACTTTCCGAACGAAGACTTTTCGGGTGGAGTTAGAATCTACCCCATTGGGCCTCTGTGTATCAGGTGTAGGATGGCCACCGCTTTGTCCTCCTGAGTCTCCACTTGTTGCTCTGCTCGTCTGTTAGCCCCCCTTAGGGGTGGAGGCTGATCAGCCCTGTCCCTCCTCACGAAGCGAGCGAGTTGCCCTCTCTGGATGAGGGCTTCAATCTCGTCCTTTAAGGCCTGACACTCGTCTGTGTCGAGCCCATGGTCCCGGTGGAAATGGCACCACTTATCCCTGTTTCTCCTCTTTCCGGGAGTATTCATCTTAGGGGGAGGCGGTAGGAGACCCCCGTTCCCAATCTCCATCAAGATGGCAGATACACTCGCGTTGAGCGGAGTTAATTTCTCGAACCGGGGGAGAGGGTGATGCTGACCCCCATTGTCTTTTTGGAGCTTCTTAGCTCCTTCAGCAGTCTTCCATTTGTTCCCGGAAGACGACCCCTCCAGAGTGGGGCGATTGAGAGCCTCTTCAGCTTGGATATACTTCTCACTCCTGAGAAGGAGCTCGAAGAAGTCCCGAGGAGGCTTCTTGGCCAAGGACGCCCGAAGATCAGGGTTGATGACATTGGATTGAAATGCGGCCAACGCCACGGACTGATCCAAGGAAGTGATAGACCGGGCCTCCGCGATGAATCGCTTGACATAATCCCTCAACCGTCCGCCCTTCCTTTGGCTGAGGAAGAGTAGAGAGGTGCTGGTCTTCTCGGAGCGGCAGCTGCTCATGAAATGGGTGAGGAAGAGGCCTTCGAACTGATCGAAGGAAAAAATAGAGGCCGGAGCGAGCCTTGAATACCACTCCCGAGCGAGACCTTTGAGGGTGGCCGCGAAGGTCTTGCAAAGGAGAGCGTCGGAAGCATGATGGATCATCATGAGAGTTTTGAAACTCTCAATGTGATCTGCGGGGTCCGACTCCCCGGTGTAAGACTCGAAGTGGGGAGGCTTGAAGTTGTCTGGGACAGGGGCCTCCATGATAGTGCAGGAGAATAGAGGCCTGCACGGGTGGAGGTTCCTCGCCCATTGCTCTTCATCTCGGTCGAGCTCGCTGAGGCACCTCTCCATCTCATGGAGACGGCGGTAAACAGAGTCCTCCCTTCTGTCCTGCCTTGCCGAACCTCGAGACTCGTCCTTGTGCCGAAGAGGGCTGGGGCTACGACGGTAGCTTTGAGTTGGCCGATGACTGGGAGAGGGACGGCGATGGCTCGGAGCCGGCCTAGGACTTAAGGAACAGCGGCGATGGCTCGGAGTGGCTGGATAGAGGTGGTTAGAACCACCTCCCGGTGTGGCTGGATAGAGGTGGTTAGAACCACCTCCTCAAGATAAATACGAGCCAGGATTTCCTCATATCCTGTTGAACTGGTCCTTAACGGGTTGTGACCCATTCTCGGCTGAACAGATCCGTTCACGGGTTATCGGGTCCAAGAGGAGAGACCCGGTTCCCATTTCGGACCCATCTGTAGGTGAAATTACCATCTCGACCCTGTAACTTTAAGATCCGTGCCCAATTTGAACGGTTCCGATTTAACCCCATTTTTAGCCATATCAAGCAGGTATAAAGTAAATTGCCTAATGTTTCTAAATTAGTCCAACTTCGTACCTCCGGCATAAACGTATATCTAAGAGAGGTCGTATTTCTATGGGTCGGTAAAAGGATCAGTGTAACCCCTATTTTTCATTTTGTATATTTTTGAGTGCATTTTTTTCGTTTTAGTGTATTTTCTCTCTTATATTTTTTTTCCTGAACCGTATATTGGAGTTGTTTTCAATATATATTCGTTTTGTTTTATTTTATTTTTGGCTCTTTTTGTTTGATTGGTTGTCTCTTTTGTTTCGTTCTTCTATTAGTTGATCTTCTTCCATTTGGTCTCGTTCTCTTCATTTTTATATTTTTTTTTGTGCTTGTGGTGGTGATTGGTTGCTTGTCATATTCCCAATCCTATTGTTTGATCCCTAATAAGATTACCAAAGCCAAAATTTAATCCCCAGTCCTATTTGATATCCTATACAATTTGTATCCTAATTAAAGCTCAGATAAAACAAATCCTACTACTACTCCTAATTACCCACAACCCAATTACTCATTAACCCTAATCCCCTCATATATATACATCTCTAATCCCCTAACCCTAAACCCTAATCACAAACCATACTCCCTCAATCCCGGCCTCCCCCTATCTCCCTCCCCCCCTCCCGCTGCTTGCACCGCACACCCCCAAACCCGACCCAGGCCGCCGACCCCCTTCGGCCTGTGCACCATCCCGACGCCAACACCCCCCTCATCCCGAGCCCCCCATCTTCTCTCCTTTGGCCGATGTCTCCTTGCACCTCCTCGCACCACCATATATAAACCCTAGTCTCTCTCTCGTGGTGTTCTCTAGTGGCCGCAAGCCACTAGTGTCATCGCTCATTTGGTAAAATTGTTCGTGTGAAAATTTTCGCTCAAGTTTGCTTGGATTCATTAATTCGTGAATTTTCGTTCGTGAGTTTTGCTCGTTGTTGTGAATCCACTCCCGTTATTCTTAATTTTCATCGTTCTTCATCTTCGGTTAAAGCGAGTAACTTGTACTCCAATTCATTTGTTTGATACAAGTCAAAAATACCACATATAGTGTAGTTGGGTCTAGAGACGACTCTTGTTTGTGTTATGTTTGATGGGTTTTAGTTGCCTTACGACACAATATGGACATGAATTGACTTAAATTTTACCCGTTCTTGATTTGTTCATGTATGTGAGACGTTTGTGAGAATTCGTGATTTTGTTGAGACCCATGTGATATATTTGGTGTGGACATGTTAGATACCCTAATTCATGATGTTTGGATACTTGGTAGACTCGATTTCATATTTGATTGTGTTTTAAACAAGTTTTGTATGATATATGTTGAGTTATTAAAAGGAAAATCTGTATTTTATCGCTGATCTGTTTTGTTTGCTGTTTTGGGCTGTCTTGAAGTCAGTATCTTAATTTCGGTATAAAACATGAGTTTTAAAGAATTCCGTCTATTTTCAAATCCCTCTGACCTTGCTTGATTTCGTTTTCTTATGTGTGAGTTATGACTATTTTACTACAGAGGTGTAGATCTTTTCGAGATTTAGTTTTTCGATGATTTTGATGGCTAAATGATTTTGATACTGATGTTACATATACTATTTTGATTCAAAACTTTGGTCAGTGTTTCTTTATCTAGTTAGGGATTACCCAGAATTTTGGTGGATTTTATTGGTGAGTTGTATGTGTCGTTTCATGCTCGTTTATAAAGACTGTACTTGCTGTATTTTGCTCGATGTTCTGTAAACTAATTGTATTTTCATCCTGATTCCTTTTACTGTATGAAAATGTTTGTGAAATATGAGAGTTAGTATATTTTATCTATTTTCATATCTCTTTGGCAGAATTAGATTTCGTTTCACTGATTGCGATATATCATAGTTTTCGTACAGCAGTGTTGGAAATTCCAGATCTGCCAAACTCTCGTTTATTGATGTTTTCTTATTTTTGATGACTGGTCTAATTTGACAGGAAAATTTTAAAACTTTATATTTAGATACTGAATATATAGGGGAATACCCCAGATTTTTCGTGAATTTATTTATGTGTTTTCATACTGTTTTCCTGTTATTGAATTCATTTTCCTGATTTCTGGCTGAACCTATTTTCTGTATTCAAATCAGTTTTGAGCTATGTTTTTTGTGAATTAATATGACTTAATTATACTCGCTGGATTCGGTTGGGAGTCTATTTTCTAGATGTTTCAACGGATTCAGATTTGCATGCTTGTAGCACTAGGAATCACTGTTTTACTACAGTATGGTCTTGCTGTCTTGAACTTGAGAATTGTCTATTTTAGTCTTCTATGAGATATCTTGCACTCGTACATGTTTATCTTGCAACTTGCACTTGTCACATGATCATGTCATGTTATTCTTGATATATTTTGCACATATACATGCTTTTTTGACATTAATAATAAATAACCAAGCCGGGGTTTAAGGGACAGATCCAATAGTGGATAATTCAGAAACGTGTACTCGGAAGGGGATCCACCGATCCTACGTGATTACTTGAGACATAATACTTGACACGTGATTACTTGATACTTGCAAGCAAGACACGATACTTGCCACTTGCACAACTTGACACGTGATTACATGATACATGATACTTGGAGCTTGGAGCTCGATTACTTGACTTGCCCCCGAGTATACTGCCCTCTATGGTCCACTATGAAATCTAAAGCGAAACTGTTTGTTGTAGCAATCATGTAAGGTGGGCTGCATGAAGTGCTACCGAGATAGTAATCACTGCAAGACTTGAACATGATACATGCTTGCTTGATACTTGACTACATGATACATGAGACTTGAAACTTGACACTTGATAATACTCGATACTTGACACATGTTTATAAGATACTTGTTTACTTAACTCTTGATGTATGCTACATGATACTTGATCACATTACCATGCTAGTTGTTTATGTTGACATCATACGTATACCATGTTGCTAGTTAGTTTCCACATGTACTTGTATCCTACATTTTAAGTGGCCTGTAACTTGCAATTGACGGGTACTTGTTTTTCTCTTTTCCTCTTTCCTGCATCGTTGAATTGCAGATTTTGGAGAACAGGTTCCAGATGATATCGGAGACATAAAATATTAGTGCTGCATTTTATTATCATTATTTCTTGTAGCTTGTTTGAACAATATTGTATGTTGAGACTTGGATTTATCCTTGTATTTGGGCAATGTGACCCAAGATATTTATTTTATTCAGATCATGACTACTTAAAATTTATATATTTTGTTTCAAGTATTCTTGTTGGTATTCTGGTTCATATGTGTATATGGTTGATTCTTTTGCTTCCGACTCTGATGATTCTTGTGAATGTTGTAAAGATTTCTTGAACAGCTTATGAATAATGAAAATCATCCGCTGAGTTTTTGTTGCGTATTTGTATTCCATATTCTTTTTGGAAAGGGGGCGTGACAATCAGTCCAATAATACCACTCACTCGTAAATAGCGCAACACTTCTTCGTGAATCTCCGCTATTTGATTATTGAACATCATAACCATGACTAGGAATGAAACGGCAATAACTCCTATATGGACTACTGGGGAGATCATAGCGGAGATGTCGAGACTTAAAACTAAACCGGAAGTGTCGCGAAAGACTGGGGTGGAAAATGAAACAGAATGTACCAGATTTTAACATGTACAACCATCAAACCAGGGACCAAAGGAGGGCCCGACAAAACAGAAAGTATCATGGTACATTGTCCTTCCCTAAAATCGAACTTGAATGCGTCTGCTTGCTCCAGCATTTCGTGTCAATCTATTACAACAAGCGCGGTAGTTCGTATTTTATTTTATTCTTCCAACTAGCAACAGTATAGCGCGAGTTATTGTTTTTATTTATTTCATAGCTTTGTTGTCTTGCTCCTTCCTTTTATAATTATAATAGAATAAAATACAAAAGAAAGAACTCACTGAATTAGTTATGGAATCTCGTCTTTCTCTCGAGTCGATCAGAGGTTCGGTTTGCGTCTCCCCCACCCAGCAAACTCCAACATCAAAGTCGTAGTGCGCTAGAGCGCCTGAGGACAAACAAGCTAAGTGCAAGGTTCCGAAAGAAAGAACAAGCAACGGCGAAAGCTTATTAGCCCGTTTCCTTTTTGTAGCACGTCAGTGCATCCGTTTTGAAGCTTGGCCATGTAGTTTTTCACCTTCAAAAGATGGCGCGAGCACTTGAGTACGAACCCCTCCAGAGGCCCCGGGTTGCTTTGGGCCGCCCCACCTCAACGTGGGAGTCTTGCCTTTTCAGCCTACGCTTGCTACTTGCTTCTTGCTTTGTTCAAAAATGAAACGAAGCTGGATATGAGTAGATGTTGTTGGCCGAAAACAAAACGTCTCTCATTCAAAATGGGACAGAATGGTCTTGCTCGATGCTTTTCTTTTTTTTTATTTCATATTCAACAAGCAATAAATTTTATGTCATTTGCATATTTTATTAGTTTGAGTTCGAGTTATTGTTTTTATTTATTTCATAGCTTTGTAGTCTTGCTCAAGAAAAATTCTTGAAACTTCGAAACTCAGACCCCAACCTAAAAGAATGCTACAATGTTCGAAATTCTCAACTTAACACGCCCCACTACTTCATCTACCGAAATGACTGGGCAGATCTGATGTATTCTAGCATTAAAGTAGCCTATGATCCTTAGGCTATACAGCATGGAGCACAGAGATGAAAGGACCGGACCACATTATCCTGCTTGCTTGATCGGAATCTATTCTATAAATGAAGGGATGCAGTGCTACTTCACTTCAAACCGAAACTTTGTATTTTTAGTGAAAACCCGCGAAGGGCTAAATTTAAATTAAAAAAACCTTGAACTATCTCCTATATGCAGAAAACCTCACTGAACTTTTTTTACGCAGAAAACCACTCAAGTATGGTGGCAAAAAACCCCCATGAAGTATATTTTTTAAAAACCACATCTAATTTTTCTGCTTGTATTAGATAGCCTCATTCATCTTTGCAAGTTGTTTCAGAAAACATCATGCATCTTTCGCATTATTGTCAAAAAATCTCACTCAACTTTAGCAGAAAGCTCAGGTCGTCGGAGTGGATTTTTTGCAACTATACTTGAGTGTGGTTTTCTGCGCAAAAAAAAAAAATCAGTGAGGTTTTCTGCATAAAAGGGATGGTTCAAGTGGTTTTTTTTCAAATTTAGCCAAACTCGGAGAGTAGGTTCCATAGCTGAGAGGACTATTTCATACTTGCAAACTCCTAGGATAAGAAGCCTTGTTTTTGGCCCTCACTTCGCTCGCCTCCCTCCGGTCGCTTTTGTTGCCCCTCGGTAGAGTGGGTCTACTTAGCGAACTGGCAGGACGAGGAGATCGATTGATCAATATGCATATCGAGAGTGGATGGTTGACCGCCGCCCCCTTGTCTTATGTTGGAGGCTCTCCAACCGGGGAGGCAAAGGGGACTGCTATTGTCACCCTTTCTTCCGGTGTATGTGAAAAAGAGAAAGTGACTAACCTAACCTTTTAGCCTTTTCGGTCATAGGTTGGTCCAAAGAACAATAGTCGGCTTCCTTAAGGGAGTTCTTCCTAAGTAGCTCAGTGGTAGAGCACCCAACTGTTAACTGATCAGTCATAGGTTCGAATCCTACTTGGGGAGATTTGATGTTTTCAGAATTCGAATTTCGTTTTATAGCTTTTCTGACCTAGCGACCCTAACAAGCAACGAACTTTATTTCATTTGCACATTTTATTAGTTTTTGAGTTCAAGTTATTGTTTTTATTTATTTCATAGCTTTGTTGTCTTGCTCCTTTTGCTTTCTTGTTGAAGACGTAGGAGAATTGTCGAATGGGACATCAAAAGTGGGAAGTTGATTGTTGGAAATGTCTTCCTCACTCTCGTATAGGTCAACTTGGTTCGTTTAGTGAAAAAGGATAAGAATAGGAAGGATCCACTGAGAATGAATGGGAAGACTGTAATATCTTCATTAGACAGAAGGAATTAGTCTCCACTAGCAGATTTCAAAGAACGAACAAGAAAATGGTGACTATTTAGGTAGGAGAGGAGGATGGATGTGGTCCAATGGCTAAAGCTCTGTCAGCTTCCTGCAGACTGGCAGTCTCCAACAAGAACCTTCACACCCCAAGGGTCGGGTAGGATAGTAGACTTTTTCTTCGCCACGGGGGTCAACGAAGTCCTTGCTTGGTAATTTGCAAGTGGGAAAAGTGGATCTCCATTCATTCATTAAGTGCATGCGGTGGGACGCGACCCACAACAAACAAAGGAAAGGGGAAGACCGAAGAAAGAATAATAGTATTGAATGCTACATCAGGATCCAGTGAAGACAAAATGGATCGGGCGGGGAAAACGAGGTTCGAAACCCGCAACTTCTGGCGTGACAGACCAACACTCTAACCAAGCTATTTCCCCCTTTCGTCACTACTGTCGATTCCTAAGTCACCTACCAGTTACCTTTGTCAGTATCAAAAAGTAGTTGTACAACAGAATGGCGTTCGCCTTTGGTACTCTTTTTCTTTTAGTACGACAAAAGAAACGGCTCTGCTCGCCAACGGGGCTCCGCGCTCTATTTGCTATCAAGTTAGTTGGCGCTATGTGCAACTTCAGTTGACAAGAGAGAACAACATAGGCCTACTGACCTACCAGTGAACAGGCAGCCGGTTACTAAAAAAACGTAGTCAAAAAGTGGCAAAACATTAATGAGAGCCTACTTCCTATTAATGAAATATATCTATAATTAGCCGCCTGCCCATGAATGAAGAAGAGCTCTTATCGGAACTCTTTCAAAAAAATGCCCATGAAACATCAATGCTCCGCAACTTACTTAAAAGAAGAGAGAATGCTTAAAGGTATTATCAGGCTTCCCTCCCCCTCGCTTTATTAACTTCATTCGCTTTCTAACAATGATCGCTTCGCTCACTTCGTTCACTAAGCTCACGCCCCACAAAAGGCTATTCTTAGCGAGTTTTCACTCCGCTCACTACGTTCACTCCTTTCAAAGGCATTTTCCTTAAGACCAGCTACATGCCCTTTAAATAGCTCCTAAATAAGAGCTATTTATATATTAATAGTAGTTTAGTACTAAACTTGGGGGAAATAGCAACTTTATTTAATATTTGCTTACTAAAATAAGAAGAGAAAAATCACAATTTCTATTAGATAAGATAAGATCGTGCAGTTATATCGATCGTACAGTCAATCATACAAAAAGATGCTTTCTCTCACTACAAGAGAGTCACATCAACTTTACATGCACTAATAAAATAAAGATACTTAGTATAAGAGTATATCTCCACCAAATAAACACAAAGAAAGTCGTATATTAAAACACACTACTATGCGTCGACGAACTACTTATTTAAATCTTATAAAGTTGAGTGTTTTTTCATTTAATTTTCTCAGTCTCCGAGGGTGACAGTCTGCATAATGAGTGCTTGCCTTTCAGCGAGCAGATCCGTTTTCTCTCCCTCTGATAGCGTATTTCGTTCTGGAGAAAACACATACGATTCAGTATGATAATTGGATCGATGGCTGAAAAATATTCTCAGAATGCACCAAGCCGGGAGCTTCAGGTCTTCTATCTGACGTATTTTTTCCTCGATGCTCTCAAATCTGCCAGAGATATCCATGGCTTTTCTTTCTGATTTCTAAGTTCATGCCCGTCTCCCTATTTATAAGCATTGGAGCTTTTAACCCGTTCTATAATAAGGACCATTTAAAACTTAAATTATTGAACCAATCCACTATATTAAAGTGTGTTGAAGCCATACTAAAGTACGAAAGGTCCATCCCCCGTGAACAGTCCAATGTTTTTCGCCAAGCGGCTTAACCGCGATCACCCCAATAAGAGAGCGTATGTCAGAGAGTATTCCACCATGGCAAAGCACGCTAAGTCAATTGTCAATCTCCAGGCCAAAGCTGACCAATACAAAACTCATGTGTCGATCCACTGGCTTCGTCTGCCTACTCGTCTTTCACTGGACCGTTAAAATCTATTCCCACCCCAACAAGCAACGCCCGATATATTAGTTCGAGTTAACACAAGATATTGGAATAGGTCTTGCTCCAATCGTCACTCGTCTGTCCTTGCTTAGGCTAGGCAAACGATCCCTATTTATTAATTGATCTGATCAGACACTTGCTTTTTCCCAGTCCAATATAGCTAGCAGCAATAGCTACCTTTACAGATCGCTCTATCAATCCACTAGAAAGACACATTTACTTTCAGAAAGATGAAAAGACGTTCGTCAACAAGAGACGTCCGCAACACGACATCTCTCCTATCAATAGTGGAGGGCTTGCAATCAACCAATGCATTGTGTTTTCCAAGAAGTCGAGCTTCATTTACTAAAAAAATGATGACCTATAGGTACAATTTAGCAATCAATATATTAGGTACTAGCACTGAAGAAATTCTAGTCCACTTAAAAAAGAAGCTGATAATTTAGATCAACCGCATCATCTGCCTTGCTTCCAAAGCAGTATTGAAAGCCCTAGCTCAGATCTCGAACCCCTAATTGAATCATTTGCTACTCTAGGAGAATTTTTCCTACCTTAGGGACTTCTCATTAATGCACTAAGGACACATTCGGATCGGGGCACGGAGTCCATTATTAACCTTTTTTGGGGCGCTTCGGGTTACCAAGTTTGCTACTTGAATATTTCCATAAGACTTCCATACCTGCCTCTGGTCTAATTCCGGGATGAACCCATTAAAGGTGGGATAACTACGACTCCATTATTATTTCATAATTTCATAAAGAACTGCACTGAGCCCTATTCAACACCCAACCATAACCAACGGCCGTACATCATTCCCACTACACTATCGAAAGCCCATCAACTTCGTGCTACCAATTCGAACTCATTCTTTGAGTTATGAATAAATGTCGCTCTCTTACTGCCTCATCTTAAAGAAGGGGTGATCAAGGTAAAACCGCGTGGCGAAAAACAATGGACTATTCGCGGGGATGGGCCTTTCGTACTATAGCATAACTTCAGCGCACTTCAATCTAGTGAATTGGTTCAATAAGTTGAGTTTTAAATGATCCATGTTATGAAACGAGTTAATGGCCTCCAACGCCTAAAAATAAGGAGACGTGGTTGAACTTAGAAGTCATAAAGAAAAGTAATGGACACCGCTGGCAAACTTAAAAGCATTGAGCAAAAAATACGTCAGATAGAAGACCTGAAGCTCCCGGCTGGGTGCATTCTAAGAACATCTTCCAACTATCAATTCAATTATCATACTGAATCGTATGTGTTTTCTCCAGAACAAAATACACTCTCTGGAGCGAAGGGAAACAGACATGTTCGCTGAAAGGCAGGCACTCATCGTGCAGGCTATCACCCTCGGAGACCGAGAAAATTAAATGAAAAAGTATACCACTCAATGAGATTGAAATAAATAGTCTGTCGACACAAAATAATGTGTTTTAATGCATGACTTTCTTTATCTTTATTTGGTAAAGATCTACTCATATGCTAAGTGTCTTTTTTTATTAATGCAAGTAAAATTGATGTGGCTTTCGTGTACCGAGAGGTGTCTATAAAAGCATCTCTTTATATGATCGACTGTCCAATCATATAGCTGCATGATTTTATCTTATCCACTAGAAATTGTGATTTCTCTCTTCTTATTTCAGTAAACAGCTATTAAATAAAGTTGTTTTTTCCCCTGAGTTTAGTATTAAACTACTACTAATATATAAAGAGCTCTTATTTAGGAGCTGTTTAAAGGATATGTAACTGATCTTAAAGAATGGGGACCCAAACCCTACAATGTTTTTGAAAAAACACTTTTAGGTATAAGATTTTCTATGATTTTTGCAAATGTTAAAGGTTGAAACTTCCATAAATATATCATAAGTATTAGTATGGTTTAGTGGTTTGTATGTATGTTAGTCAATTGAGAGGTCATGGATTCGAGTCCAGCAATCTTTAATATAAAAAAATTTAAATGAAGTCTGATCTTTTTTCAGCACCCCCCCTCCGTTTGATCAATCCTAGCTCCGCCCCTCCTTTTAGGTTAGAATCAACATCCATAAAATTAGTGTTGATCAGTGACTATCATCTAACATAACATACGAGTCTTATGATGTATCTAAAATTAGTGCTAACCTCAAAACAAAAAGTTATGTAGCTTGTGAGTAGAATAGAGTGTTTAATACCCCATTGATTACACACATACTATGTAGAACTTTTTATGACTCGGCATCTAAAGTGCAAGATTTAAAAAGAGTACCATTATAATAGTTGAACATATTGGATACAGAGAGGCTTTTTTGCATAAAAAGTTATGGTAAGTAGGTTTGATGTGTTACTAGAGGTAGAGATAGATATATAGCGCATATACATTGCCTTAACAAAAACAAAACAAAAACGTATGTTTGTATTGCAGTTGGAAACAAAGAAAGGTGTTGAAAGAAATAACTATAAATGTTGCTTGATGTATGGGCTGGGTTGTTATATGTTGGGACCCAAGGCTTAATGAGATTAGCCTAGGTGGCACCCGGTGTCAAGTAAAAAACGGAAATCAACAAATTAATACAGAAATTGTTACTATTATTTGTACAAAGATCATCCAGTATCTTTTGGAGAATGGTCATCAATATTAAAGATTCTTCTTCCTTCGAAAAACACTAAGGCTACATTTTTGGACAAAGTTCACGAAGGTCTTTCGTTGAATTGGACATAGAAATGCTTCATGAAGATTTATGGATCATGCCTTTTAGATTAGTCCCTCGTCTTCACTTCCCATATCAACTCTTAAATTTGTCAAAACCACAGGACATACCGATGGTGTTGCACTGTGGTGTGTGGTGTGGTGATGAGGACATCGGTTCAAAACGATTCGGGCATTTCTATCAGCGCAGGCATCGTCTAGCACAACTGCTTATTTAGTTTAGAATTTTATTTTAATACCATATTTGTTTTTGGCAATTATAGCCATACGTAATCTTTTTGTATTTTTTAGATTTTGAGAATACTTTGAGATTTGTACCTTGATTTGTTTTGAACCTATATATAGGCCTTGAGAATTATGAGAAATATGTCATTCTTGATTAAAAATTATTGTGTTGAAGTTCTTCTCTTCATCTCTGTCTCTTTATGTGATACAACTGATATCCAATTATTAGGGTTTGTAATAAATCCTAATACAATTTTATGGTTAGTGATTAACTCTAAAGTCTACCCCAAATTAAAAATCCCCCAAATAAAACCCACCAAAACCCTAATCCCCTTCCTCCTCTTCTTCCTCCCCCCCAAATCCCGACCAAAATCCAACCCACCTCGCCGGTCTCGGCCTCCTCCGCCATCAACTCCGTCGCCCTCGCCCTTCCCTCTCCCCGCCGCCTACACCCCTCTCATCTTCGTCAACTCACCTCCCTGTGCTGCCTCACCCCGTCACCGCCTTACACCAGTGCCGCCACCTTCATCCCCTCTCCCGACCTCTCATCTCCCGACTTCATCCCCTCATCCCGATCAATCCCCTGTGCGACCTCTCCTCCACAGCGACATCCCGAATCTCCACCACAGCGTGCCCTGTGCCCCTCCTTCCGAGCGACACCAGCACCCGACGTCCCCCTTGCGTGCCCCTCCCGAGCGCCGACACCAGCCCAGATCTGTCAGCCTTTGCGTTGTTGTTGTTGCTCTTGAAGTTGTTGCTGCCATTGCAGTGTTCAACCCAAGATCTACGTTGAGTTCCTCGAACCCTCGGTATACTCTTTCCACTTTTAAATATTTGTGCACTACTGCTTTATTATCTATTATATTATTTGATTTATCTGTCGTCCACAAAAATAATTGAGATTGAGTATTCCACTTACTTGATTAGGGTACGAATCAATATTGAATCTTTTACTTGCTAAGAACACTTATAGGAATTTAATTATTGATTGTAGAATTGAATTATTAATTGGGATTGTTAAATGTGATTCAGTTCTTGAAAATCCACCAAACCGATTAATTGTTTAAAAATTCTAACTTTGATCAGCACTTCGTGTTGGTAAAATTAATCCATTAAGAATCTTGGAAATTCTCTATTTAGGATTAGTTTTACATCATTTTGGTATCAGAGCGAATGTTCTTAAAACCTTAGTTCTTGCCTCATTTAGGCATTATTTTTTGCATTCTTTTGGGGTCCTTTATTTTATTTTATTTCGTTTTTTTAGATCATGTCAGGTTTATTTTTTAAAAAATTGCACTTAGGACACACACGACCCCTAGTTTCTACTTTTTGTGAATGCGCCTTTGCAACACCATCACAGATCCTGAAGAGCCTTTCTTAGCTCTCCAAAATCACCCAATTAGAAATCCTAGACTTCCCCGGCCTGAAATGGATAACTCTGATATCTCCGCTACCCTAGCTGTCATTCAAGCAACTCTTATCAATATCAATCAGAGACTTGAGAAAGTGGAATTAAATCAAACCGTTGTTCCTGAGCTTCATGCCAATCGTCAGATCCCTCAAGGGAATGTTCGTGACGATCAACGTCAAGAACGTGACCCTGACAAACAATATAAGAAGAATGTTCAGGCTGACGTTCCCCAGTTTGAAGGCCATATGGAATTCCAAACTTATCTTGATTGGATCCGTGCGATGGACCACTACTTTGTGTGGTTTGACATGAGCGAAGTCATACAAGTTAAATTTGTCACAATGAAATTAACTGGAAAAGCTCAACAACACTGGACCAATCTTGAACACGCCCGTAGAGACCGAGACCTGGCACCCATAGCCACTTGGGAAGCCATGAAAAAGAAGCTCACTAAGAGATATGTACTGTTATCGTTCCACACCCGATTGCTAGATTCGTGGAACCAACTTTATCAAGGAAGTAAATCCAAACAAGAATATGTTGATAAGTTTGATGACTTCCTTATTCAGTGCAATGCTTTAGGTTAAGAGAGTGAAGAACAAACTCTCTCTAGGTTCAGAGCTGGACTACGAGCTGGCCTTAGGAACGAGCTAATTCATAGAAATGTGGACTCACTAGCGGCAACCTACGTCCTAGTCCTCGATATGGATTCCCTTAAAGCTAGTTCTCATTCTAGGTCCAGCAACTCGAGAGATCATTCCACTAGAATGACCTCTACTGACCCATCTAGGCCTAAGCCTCCCTCTCAACACCCCAACAAATCTTACCCTAGCAAACCTAATTCAAATTTCAATTCACATAGAGATGAACATAAGGGTAAGAACACCGAAAGAGATTACACGAAGATTGACGCTCTCACTAAGTGCTATAAATGTAAGGGATATGGTCATGTTGCTAACAACTGTCCCAGCCCCAGTAGGATCAATATAGTAGAGGGTACCGCTGTCACTGCAGACGACTCTAACAATGAGTTTTCCTATGAGCCTATTGAAGGCGATGACTTCGGTGAAGAAGAGGATGACCAGTATCTCTACTGTATTCGGTCTATCCAATCACCTCACTTGAATGTAGTCAGATGTGCTTTGTCCCAACCAAAAGAAGAAGATGATTGGAAGCGCACTGCTATATTCCACACCTTCACGACTATATGTGGCAGAAACTGCAAGGTGATTGTTGACAGTGGGAGCTGCATCAACGTTGTCTCTTCTGCGGTCTTAGCTAAAGACCGGACTTAAGGCTGAACCACATCCACGCCCCTACAAAGTATCTTGGGTTGATGCAACAGCACTCCAAGTAACACATCGATGCTTGGTCCCTGTGGACTTCAAAGCTTACAAAGAAGAAATTTGGTGTGATGTACTCAAAATGGATGTGGGTCAAGTCATTTTAAGGAGACCTTGGTTATACGATCACGATGTGACCATAAGTGGTTGATCCAATCAATGTGTGTTCCAGCACGATGGACTAAAAATAAAGCTCATACCCATGAGACCACGAATTAGTCCAGCTGAAACAACACCAGCTCCCTCGAGAAAGGACAAGGAGGTAACGTATATGGGTGAAAAGGAACTCACGAAAGAAATTGACAAAGGAGCTACCATTCTTTTACTCACAGCGACAGAAGTCCCTAAAGATCCTAAATCACTCATCCCGCCCCAAGTTACTCCTGTCCTACAGGAATTTGCAGATGTGTTTCCTGCTGACCTCCCCAACCAGTTGCCCCCATTGCGTGACATCCAACACGCTTTTGATCTGGTTCCGGGAACGAGCCTTCCTAACTTGCCACATTATCAGATGAATCTGACAGGACATGCTGAGTTGAAAAGGCAAGTTGATGAGTTATTGGCAAAGGGCTTCATCATAGAAAGCTTAAGTCCTTGCATTGTTCCTGCTCTATTGACGCCAAAGAAAGATGGAACCAGGCGTATGTGTGTGGACAGCCGTGTCATAAACAAGATCACGGTAAAATACCATTTTCCATTCCTCGTTTGGATGATATGTTGGACATGATGTCTGGTGCCACAATCTTTTCCAAGATTGATCTTAAAAGTGGCTACCACCAAATACGTGTTTGTCCTGGTAATGAATGAAAGACCACCTTCAAGACGAAGGATGACCTATACGAATTGATGGTCATGCCATTTGGAATGACAAATGCCCCGAGCACGTTTATGAGAATCATGACGCAAGTACACCGTCCCTTTATTAGTAAGTTCTTTGTGGTGTACGTTGATGATATTCTCATTTACAACCGATCCGTTGGGCAACATCTTGACCATTTGATACAAGTCTGCGGTGTTTTGAGGAAGGAACAACTTTATGCTAATCCTACCAAATGTACCTTTCTCTCTGATCAGACTATCTTTCTGGAATTTATTGTTTCTGCCAGAGAAGTATCTGCGAACCCAGAAAAGATACGAGCTATTATAGAGTGGCCTGAGCCCCGCATTATTCGTAATGTACAGAGTTTTCATGGCCTTGCCACCTTTTATCATCGGTTTGTGCAAGGATTTAGCACGATCATGGCTCTGATAACCGACTGTTTGAAGAAAGGTGAGTTTGTCTGGTCGAAAGAAGCCACGAAAGCCTTCGAAGAGATCAAGAAGAGAATAACTCAGACACCTGTCATGAGGTTGCCTGATTTCGCTAAAGTCTTCGAAGTAACGTGTGATGCTTCTGGTATTGGTATAATGGAGTCCTCAGTTAAGAGAGTCATTCTATTGCTTATTTTAGTGGAAAGTTGAATGAAGCAAAACAAAAAATGACAATGAGTTCTATGCGGTCATTCAGTCACTTCGCTATTGGCGACATTATCTTCTGCCGCAAGAATCCGTTATCTTCTCAGACCATGAGGCCTTAAGATTCCTTAATTCTCAACAAAAGTTGAATCCGAGACATGCTAGATGGGTAGAGTTCCTACAAGAATATTCATATACCATTAGGCACACAAAAGGGATTGATAATAAGGCCGCGGATGCGCTAAGTCATTGTCACATGATCTTATCTACACTGGGCACCGAAATTATCGGTTTTGAGAGATTGAAAGATGAGTATGCCTTCTGCCCAGATTTTCACGAGATCTACACCTCTTTAAAGGATGGCATCACTCGTGTGATAGATGATTATTTCTTGAAAGATGATTATCTCTTCTATCGCTCAAAACTGTGCGTTCCTAGTACATCATTGTGAGAGAATCTTGTTTGGAAATTGCACGCTGGTGGCCTTGCTGGACATTTTGGGCATAGCAAGACCATTGATGTTGTGGAATATAGATTTTACTGGCCGAAGCTAAAGAGAGACGTTGTGAGACTTGTTAACATATATGTCACACCTGTCAACTTGCCAAGCAACAAAAACAGAACACAGGCCTGTATACTCCATTACCTGTTCCCAGTCGCCCTTGGGAAGACGTGAGTATGGATTTCATGTTAGGCTTACAAAAAATACAAAAGAAACACGAGTCCATTCTTGTCATTGTGGACCGTTTTTTTCTAAAATGGTCCACTTCCTCCGTGCTCGAAAACTTTCGATGCATCCCGTGTGGCTCATATTTTATTTGATATAATATTGTGAAGCTACATGGGTTGCCAAAAACCATTGTGTCTAATAGGAATGTGAAATTCACCAGTTATTTTTGGAAGACCCTATGACACAAGTTGGGTACAAAATTAAAGTTTTCTTCAGCCTTCCACCCACAGACAGATAGGCAGACTGAGGTTGTCAATCGGAGTCTTGGGGATTTCTTACGTACTCTTGTGGAAGAGAACTTGGGAACATGGAATTTAAAATTAACAGTTACTGAATTTGCTTATAACACATTAATGAATAGAACTGGCATGAGTTCACACGAAGTTGTACATGGTTATCGTCCTAGGCAGCCCATAGATCTTGTCCCATGTTAGAACATCACCGAGTCTCAGAGTCTGCATCTGCATTTGCATCCTGCATTCATACTTGCATAGAGAAATTTCCAAGAAAATTAATGAGAATAATTTTAACTACAAGTTAAGAGCTGATATTAGAAGAAAATTTAAAACATTTGGTGTGGGTGGCGAAGTGATGGTTCGGATTTGTCCGGAACGGTTTCCAGCTGGATCCGTTAAGAAGTTGAATGCACGTGCTGCAGACCCATTTAAAATTCTTCATAAAATCAATGATAATGCCTATATCGTTAACCTTCCCGAAAGCTTTGGCATCAGTAAAACTTTCAATGTTGAGGATCTAGTACCCTATGAAGGCCCAGAATATAACCCTAGAAATCATCTTATAGATGAGCCTACCCTGCAGCCTAATGGTGAGATTCTCCCATTACCCCCACTACCAGATACTACTTACTCATCGACAGAAGAATTGGATAATATTTTAGATGATCAGCTAATCTCCACTAGATGTGGCGGTATTCATAGGTATTTGGTAAGATCGAAAAACAAGCCAGAATCGGAAAACACTTGGATAGATCGTAAAGAGCTCCAACGCTTGGATCCAGACCTTTGGGAGCACTATGACAGGAGGACTGGTTTTGACTCGACTGGGTCGAGCCCTCTCCCACCCGGGGAGACTAACGAAGACATCGGTTCAAGGAGATTCGGGCGTTTCTATCAGTGCAGGTATCGTCTCGGACAGCTACTTATTTAGTTTATGATTTTATTTCAGTACCATATTTATTTTTGACAATTATAACCATATGTAATCTTTTTTGTATTTTTTAGATTTTGAAAATATTTTGATATTTGTACCGTGATTTATTTTGAACCTATATATAGGCCTTCAGATTAATGAGAAAGATAAGTCATTCTTGATTAAAAAATATTGTGTTGAAGTTCTTCTCTTCATCTCTATCTCTTTTGTGTGATACAATTGAGATCCAATTATTAGGGTTTGTGATAAATCCTAATACAATTTTAGGGTTAGTAATTAACTCTAAAATCTACCCCAAATTAAAAATCCCCCAAATAAAACCAACCAAAACTCTAATCCCCTTCCTCCTCTTCTTCCTCCCCCCAAATCCCGACCAAAATCCAACCCACCTCTCCGGTCTCGACCTCCTCCACCATCAACTCCGTCGCCCTCGCCCTTCCATTTCCCCGCCGCCTACACCCCTCTCATCTTCGTCAACCTACCTCCTTGTGCTGCCTCACCCCGTCACCGCCCTACACCAGTGCTACCACCTTCATCCCCTCTCCCGACCTCTCATCTCCCGACTTCATCCCCTCATCCCGATCAATCCCCTGTGTGACCTCTCCTCCACAGCGACATCCCCGACGCTCCACCACAGTGTGCCCTGTGTCCTTCCTTCCGAGCGACACCAGCACCCGACATCCCCTTTGTGTTGTTGTCGTTGCTCTTAAAGTTGTTGCTATTGTTGTGTTCAACCCAAGATCTACGCTGAGTTCTTTGAACCCTCGGTATACTCTTTCCACTTTTAAATATTTGTGTTCTACTGCTCTATTATCTATTATATTATCTGATTTGTCTGTCGTCCACAAAAATAATTGAGATTGAGTGTTCCACTTGCTTGATTAGGGTACGAATCAATATTGAATCTTTTACTTGCTAAGAACACTTAGGAATTTAATTATTGATTGTAGAATTGAATTATTAATTGGGATTGTTAAACATGATTCAGTTCTTGAAAATCCATCAAACCGATTAATTGTTTAAAAATTCTAACTTCGATCCAAACTTCGTGTTGGTAAAATTAATCCATTAAGAATCTTAAAAATTCTCTATTTAGGCTTAGTTTTACATCATGTGGGCATGGATGTTCTACTAGCTCTTCAAGAGCTCATGTTATTGAAGCCTATTCTTAATGTTGATTCATGTAATTGATGTTCAGTTCCTCTGTCTTGCTTGCTTTGAGGACTTGAACAATCGTCCTCCCCCAAGTCTTTGCTTTGATAAAGCACTCTATGTTTGGGAGTTATGGCTACACCATGGAATTTTTTAGGCAAACTGAAGCATCCATCTCCTTACTATGACTCAAGAAACCTAACTACTAGGTTATCGCTATTCGAATGAGCTCTCAAATGTGTACCTAATTTTTCGTGCAAAATGACCACTTATAGTTGAACCTTGAGAAAAAAAGTTCAGCAACCCCCAATAAGGAATGCTACACAATGTTTTTGTGGGCATTAGGCTAGACGGGGCGGTCTATACACCACCTACCGCCTTACTGTCTAGATACAGCCTAGGCAGTTGACTCTTTTTTCTAAAAAAAATACATTTAATTTCATATTTAATTCCTAAAATCCAATAAATTAAATATTAAAAAAAAATAAGATAACATCAGAATTTTTAAATAACAAGTAAATAGTTGACCACCAATGGAATTTAATAGAATTGATCACAAATAAAAAAATTATAAGTTGTGAACAAGCCTTTTGAATTGACCTGTCAATAAAGTTTACAAATGTTATAAATTGTGGGTAGAGTTTAGTAAGATTCGCGTACTCTCAACCAAATTTTTTTCTTAAAAAAACCACGAGCACCTAGACTGATTTGCTTAAACGCCTAGGCAACCGCCTTGACTTACTAGGTGGCTGATTTGACTGCCTATAGGCACTGCCTTGTCCCGCCTAGGTAACCGCCTGAGAGACTACCCGATCTATATAGAACACCTATGTTGTAGTCAAAGCTGTCTACCAACCGCCTCCACCTAAGCGGCCGCCCACAAAAACATTGATGCTACATTTGGAATCCAAAAGAGTGGGAAAGAAATAATTGTCATATATTGCTTAATGTATGGGCTTCGTTTTATATAGTAGGATACGTGGCTCGGTATGATTAGCCTAGGTGACTTAATGGTTATCATTGATGGGTGTGCCACTTTGTTATATAAGGGGGATTTGCTGAAAGAAAATAGGATAAATTAATGAATACGTTGATTATTACTACCTATGTCTCGCTTCTTCGTACAAAATATTCTTCTTTTCCGTATCAACCGCCACTCTAAGGGTGCGTTTGGCCTAGCTTTTTTGGAGCTTTAAAACTATTTCAGAAGGAGAAGCCAGAAAGAAAGTAGAGCTTTGAAATTAAAAGCTAAAGCTGTTTGGATAGTCAACTTTTTTTTAACTTTAAAGTTACATTTAAGCTAGAAGTTATTTGGCATAAGATATCAATCGTAAGCTACTTTTATACTTAATTTAAGTTTTTGATTTTATTTAAAAATAAAATATAAGTTATCAAATTTTTTTTAAAAAAATCTTTATATTGCTAATAAATGAAATATTTAGAATAACCTAGAAAACTCGTAAAAAGAAAATATATATATACTGAAGTTAGCAATTTACTTACTAAAAAAAATTGAAGTTAGCAATTTATTTTTAACAGCTAATTATTAGTTATAGCAATTTTTGCTCACGGCAATACTGAACATCATAACTCTTGTTCAAATAACAGAAACTATAAATTTCAAAAGATACATAAAAAGGGAATCCCTAACCTGATTTTTCCGGGTTGAAAGCGGACCCAGTTGTATCGGCCGGAAAACCTGTCGTCGATCTGCTCCAATAGCGCCGCCTCCGACATCGCCGGCGGCAAGTGCCGCAGCACGATTTTCGTCCTATCCGATCGACCCTTCATGTGCAACTTCGACAATCGAAAAACCCTGGAAAACGAGTAGAGATTGGAATCGGGTTAGAAGGGATGGTCGTTGGAATTTGGGGGAAACTGAAAGTGATTAGGGGTGGAATTTACCCCTATTTTCACAAATTACGGTTTTTAGGGTTTGAGAGTTTGGTTGAAATTAGAGAGGGGATTAGAGAGAGAGAGAGATGTGCTGATAATGCAATATTCATGGAGAAGGAGAGTAAAAGAAGGATGATACGTGAAAGGATAAAAAAAGAGAACGGTTAGAAAAAAATTGAAAATGAGAAGCCAGAAGTAGATCAGGAGGGCTTCTTTTGGAGCTCATTTTCTTTATAAAAAATAAGCTACTTCTACTTTTTTTGAGCTTTTCAAAATATGTGTATGGTCCAGCTTCTCCTTCTAAAGGAGAAGATAAGCTAATTTTAAGCTGGGCCAAATGCTACCTAACTAATCTCTCTCCAACGTTGCCTCTTTCTCTCAGTTATCTAAGATAAAAATATAGGTTCCAACTAACACCATAACAGTATGTGAGGTCAGAAGAAAGATAAAGCCATCGAAGAGTTCATAACTTATGTGTCTCAACTTCGGGTGATATCACAAGGCTACCTCAGCATTCTTAACTCAAAAAAAAAATTCTACACTACTAAAGAAGATACATCTACAATTTACATAAATTATCAGATTGCATGGATTCAAATGGACAAAACTCCAGTTATTCGGACCGGCGGCATCAATTAGGTGCAAAACGTGACATCAATTAGATGCAAACTTAATTCCCTGCTAGAGCACGTTTCACATATCGAGTGCCATGTGAAACTAATTAACCTACCTATCTTAAACACGAAAACAAGGTTACCCCAGTTATGACTTATCATCTCTCTACCAGTCTAATCCGGTTTTGATTTAAACATGAACACAACATTTGCAAATATTAATCGGTATTGAATATACTCACCCGCCTTGTGTCGGATCCCCACGCTTTCCCATGCCGTCCGTCCTGTCACAAAATCAAGAACCACCCATCAACAAATCAAGAACCACCCATCAACAAATCAAGAACCAATCAATCAAAAAACAAATCAAGAAAATACCAAAAGTCAAAGACCTTATAGAGATTGATTTTTGTTATCTCGTATGATACGTCCCCCAATGGCTCTTCGCCATCTGGAACCCGACGCCCCAGTTCGAAAAGAACTGCGCCACTTCGAAGAGGTTCTTCTTCTTCTTCATCGGCTTCGATTGCTCGGTCGAATCGAAAGTAGCAGCAGCAGAAGAAGAAGAAGGGGTTGGGGTCTGAGATGCGGAGGTGTTTAGGGTTCGGATCAGATTAAAAGTTCGGCGGAGAAATCCGGCCGAGATTTCGCCTGAAGCTCGGTATGCGACGGCCGCCATTAAAGAGGACTGGGGTTTTTTTCGTCGTCGTCAGCGATGAAGCATTTGGGAGAAAGGGTTTAGTGAAGGGGGTGAGTGAGCGGCTCTAGGCCGAGACAGAAACATTGTTCTAAGGATAAATTGGGCCTGGCCTCACACAGATGACTGGAAGGAAGTATAAATACGTGCAGGAAAGGAGAGTATATACTGTCTAAGTTTTTTTTTTTTTTTATGGAAACGGATAGAGTCTTTCGACTCCAGCCACATCAGAGATAATATATAAGTAAAATAAAAGTAATGTACAGAGAAGGATTTTACAAGAGGTAAAACCAGACAAAAGCGCTAAATGACTAAAGACATTGCAGAATTAGAATAAAGTACAACAGCAAATGAAAAAGGAAAAGAATAGAGCAGACTGGCGCAAAACCCCAAACTCCGAGACAGCATGGGACAGACAGACCGTGCTGCAGAGACGCTCGAGGAGGGGAAAGCCTGCTCTAGACTCCTCCATGATAGTCGAACGAATTGGAAAACGCCTAAAGAAACCACACCCACAAAGAACAGCACAGTAGCCTCTCTCCGAGACAGCAGCGAGAGAAGCAACTCGGGAGCGGCCACAGCGGAGAGACTCACACCTCCAGAACAAGCGCACCATGGATGAAAAGCTAGCGCCGAGGCCCCAAGCACACAGGGAACAAAAGGTGGCCAAAAACAATCATGCCACCAAGAAAAAAGCCTACCGCCTGAGTGAGAACGCATACTCCGGCCACAGGAACCACAACATGAAACACAGTGCCAAAACAGATACCGCAGGAAAGAAAAAGAAGCCATACGACACAGCAAAGAAAGAAAAGCAGGCATCCGACACAACAAAGAACACAAGAGTAGTAAAGAGCAACAAAATCAACCGCAACTAAGTGCTAAGGAGCAGAGACATACCATACAAAGATGCAAGCACTGCATATAGATATAAACCCAACCAAAACAGCAAGCCAGAGAACAGTCACAAAATACCTCTAGTTCATAAGACTAGAGGGGAAAGAAAGTATACCACACCCCAAAAAAACAGGAAATAGAAGAACAGTACAGAGTTAAAGCATAAAGCAAAACAAACAGGACTGCATCCCTGAAAATACCAAAAAATTGTTGCCATATAAAAGCCCAGGCTAGAAAGCCAGAGAAGCCAAGTCAAGCCTGCAAGAAAGACAGAGAAAGGGAGCACTGCATTAAAAACAATAGATAAAATTGGAAGAAAGAGTAGAGAAACATAAAGAAAACTAAGGCGTTAAAGCATTTAAGTTATTAAGACAGCGGAAAGAATCAGTCAAAGTATGTTGATCCAAAGGTATACTGCCTTTATATGAAGGGCCAGAGCTCCAAAGATTGAATAATGCTAAGAAACTGTCAATAAGAGCCGAAGAGGAGGAACAACGATGCTCAAACAAACGTTGATTCCTTTCTTTCCAAATAATCCAAATAATGATTTGGATAGACAACAACCAAGCGTTAATGAGGTTAGAATTCGAGGGAGGAGAAGACCGAACATCAGCTAAAGATAAGGGAGTAGAAGCGGTAGACCACGCGAGGGTGGAAATCTTCCATAACAGGAGAGAGATAGGGCAATGAACGAAAAGGTGATTAACGTCTTCTGGGTGAGATGAGCAGAGCGGACAAAGTTGTCCCAAAGCTAGGTTCCTTCTGTTAAGGACATCGACAGTCAGAAGTTTGCCATGGTAAGCCAACCAAAAGTTGATTTTCACTTTTAGCGGCGCCGCAGCGTCCCAAATGCGGTTCACGGTAGGAGATCGAGTCCCCCTGAAATTGAGAAAGTTGTAGAAAGATTTGACTGAAAAGGATCCAAAAGCAGTCCAGCGCCAAACTATCCCCTCCAAAGGAGACCAAACGAAGTCGTCAAGAAGAGAGATGAGTTCGGAGAGAGATTGTAATAGGGGGGGGGGGGTAAATCGGTAATAAAATTGATATGCCAATGGTGCAACCCGTTAACAAGAGTAAACGACTCCGCTACCGTAGCGGTAGGATCGGAGACTAAATGAAATAAGAAGGGAAAACTGGAAGAGAGTTTTGTGTTGCCAATCCACAGATCAGACCAAAATTTAACTCTCGACCCATCTGCGCAGGTGCGACGGATACTACAGTGGAACGCTGCTGAGGCTTTCCAGATTCCTTTCCAAAACGGAGAGGCAAGACGGGGAGCAGGAGCATCAAAATCCCACCATCGGCGATCACGAGAGCAATAATCTTTGATACACTGAATCCAAGGAAGATGATCGCGATGGTGGAGATTCCAAAGCCATTTACCCAAAAGAGCGATGTTGTGATCTCTGAGATCCAGAACACCTAGCCCCCCTTCTGCCTTGGAAGTACAAATCATCTTCCAATTACAAAGATGGGAACCAGGTTTAAAGGAAGAAGAGCCTGACCAAAAGAAATTGCTTCTAATTTGATCAATCCTTTTAATAACCCAAGCAGGAAGGTAGAAGAAGGACATATAATAAAGTGGCATGGCAGACAACACCGAATTAACAAGTATTAATCTACCACCTCTAGATAACCGATTACCAGACCACACACTAAGTCTGGATTCCACTTTATCAATCAGAGGGAACCAGTCGGATCTGTGCAATTTACCCCATCTAAGGGGATTGCCCAAATAGGTGATCGGGAAAGCCGCAGACGGGCAATTAAAAAAGGTAGCAATTTCTTCCTGGCAGTTGGGTGAACCACCCAACCAGAGGACCGAGGATTTTTGGAAATTGATCGACAAACCCGATGCGGATTCAAAACAATTTAGGAGAAGTTTGAGATTCCTAAGAGAGTGAGCATTCGGCTTTAAGAAGATGATGGTGTCATCGGCATACTATAAATTAAGAACCCCTTCGAAATGGGGGGAGCGACCGAGACCCTCGATCATCTGCGCGCCCCTAGCGTGATTAAGAAGCCTACTAAAGACATCAGCAACCAGGGCAAATAGAAGGGATGAAAGGGGGTCACCTTGACGAAGCCCACATCTAATTTTGAATTTGTGTCCCTCTGAACCGTTAATAAATAAAGATGAAGTTCCGGAGAACAAACTAGATTTAACCCAAGAGATCCACTTGGGGCCGAAACCAATACTGTCTAAGTTGATTATTAGAAATTATATATATATATATATATATATATATATATATATATATATATATATATATATATATATTAGGGGTGTAAAATGAACAGGACGGTCCGTCGTCCGTTCGAATCCGGCTCGAGAAATGGTTCTACCGTGGACCGTCCGAACTGTTATACGAACCGAACTCGAACAAATTATTAGGTCTGATTCTTTACCGAGCTCCAGCCGGACACAAGTCCATCCGAGTATTATTGTGGTCCGATGCTTTATCGAACCGAGTCCGGACTATAAAAAATTTGTCCGACCTAGATCGAGCCGGACATAAGCCCGTCCGAGTAGAATTTCGGTCCGAGCTTGAACATATGTTTGTCCGATCCCATCCGGTCCGATTTACAGCCCTATATGTATATTCTGCTAATAGTCTCTCTTCTCCATTTTGAAATGGAGAAAAGAGAATAAGAGTAGGAATTCACGCCTACCTTAACACGTGCACACACCCAGCCACCACCTTCATTCATTTTTTGACCGTCCGATCATCTAGATGCAAAAAAAAACGTTCGTAATCGAGGTTCCCGATCGTACCACGTCGCCACTCAATCACGAATGTCCAATTCACGCAGCGGGCGAGCCCATCACGTGATCAACATCCCAGGTCGCGCCACATCACCACATCATCCTAACACCTTATTCCACCCAGCGAGCGAGCATAGGCTCGATGGGCAATCCAGATCGCTCCAAAAATCGCACCAGCTCAATGAATCAATAAAAAAACACAGAAAAATGATGTAAAATTAGGGAATTAAATTAAAGTTCCAAAAAATATTATTAAATACCAAAATTTAATTAAAAATTTTTTAAATAATTAAAAATTAGAATCAATATAATATTAGCATAATATAATATATTATATTATGCTAATAGTATAATTTTTAATATAATATATTAAAAATTAGAATCAATATAATATATTATGGGTATATTATATGAGTTTTTCTATAAAAAAAATTATTTTCTTATTTTTAAAAAAATTATGTGCAGTATTGCACTGGTTATACTGCATATTATATTATATTATATTGTATTGTATTGTATTATTTTATTTTAATTTAATTTATTATATAAGTTTGTGGAATATTGGACAAGGGTACGCTAGGAAATTCTATATAAGTTTGGAATTTATAATATAAATAAAATAATATTATATTATTTTAATCTAATCTAATTATACTATATCTTAAGCTAATAAGCCTACCCCCTTTCTCCTTTCTCTATTTTGAAATGGAGAAAGGTGAGCAAAAGTAGGGAAAACAAATTTAAATTACTATCACGTGCATTCCACACTGCTTCCCTATTGCTTCCTTCCCCAATCCTCGCCGCCTCCATGCCCCACTATCCACATCGCCCCCGCGCTCCTACTCGCCACTCGCGAACGCTGCCTCCACCTCTCAAGCTCCTTCTGCCACCCGCTATCGCGGCCTCCACCTTGCTCCCCCCCCCCCCTCACCTCCACCTCCTGCGCTCCTCCCCACCGCCCACAGTCGCCATCTCCACCTCCAACGCTCCTCTCGCCGCTCGTGCTTTCTGCCTCCACCTCCCACGCTCCTTCACCGTCTGCTCTCGATGCCTCCACCTCCCAAGCTCCTCGCCACCACCCGCGCTCTCCGCCGCCACTTCCCATGGCTGCCATCTACGCTTTCCGCCTCCACTTCCCACGCTCCTTCCATCGCCCACTCATATTTTTAAAAGTAAAACTTTTAACGTAGTTTGGTTTCGAACTTGAGACGTCCTTTATATTAGTCATATACGGACCGTACATATAAGTTGGTATTTTCACAAACGACAACTCTTATTTTTCCATTATACTTCCACTGTTTCAACATATAAGTCATTCTAGATTTCTACACGTCTGTTGAGAAAAAATTTAGAATTGACAAAAAGTACTAATATTTTTGATTTTTGAAGCTCATAAATGAGAAAAATCAATTGTAAAATAACTAATTTGTCATCTTCTACAATTTTAGTATTACCCAATTTATAAAAAAGATAAAGGTAGAATTGGAAATCTCATAAAAAATATATTTGCTGGACATTTAAAAATATCAAGATATTTGTTTCGATGATCTACGGTGACTTACAATTTGAAAAAAAACTAATAAAAAATCTATATAATAAAACACAAAGAAAGCTATCAAGTGGCTCTCATTCAATACGGTTGAAATCAATGGTCCAGATCAAACCTAACAAAACATATTTTCCCGCTCAAAAGTTTCCCCCCAAACTCAAATTCAAATCCCAAAACAACTTCTTTATTGTTTTTTTTTTCTCTCTCTCTCTCTCATTCTCTCTCTATTTTTACTCAAAAATTTATATTTTCAAATTTCAGGTTTGTAAATTTTTAAATTTTTTATGCATTTGTTTATTGCTCATGTTACATTGAAAATAACAAATATCTCACAAACAGTTAAATTTCATCATTTTTCACACTCAAAGTTCTCAGAAGTTGGATTTTACATCCATTCAAACTTGAGCTACATAATTGTTATTTTACTGTTTACAAACTTTCATATGATGTATCTGCCACGAACAAATATAGTATTAGAATAACTTCGGATACTATATTTAGTACAACTGTATCTGCCACGGACTTTAGATTGTTTTGGGGATCGATTTTGTCCCCCCGGTAGTTGTATTGTTTTGTTGCGCTTTTATTGTTTTACTGCTTATAAAATCTCCTGTGAAGGCATTTTTGCCATTATATTTATTCTATTGCTGGCTGGAGTCGGTAGAGGTATCATCCCCAAAGAAAAAAAAAAAAAAAAACACTTCGGATGAAGTAATATTGAAGAAAGTACATCAAAAAAGTAATATTGAAGAAATACATTAAATCACATCAAAAAGAAGAAATACATTAAAAATTTTGAATTTCCGTGCCTAATACAATTGTACTAAGTACTAACTAAAACGCATCATGCCGTGTGAGCTGGACTCTAAAAAGTGGGCCAAAAATAAACCAGGACCACTCCCCTTTCCTCCACTCACAAAAAAAAGCTGACTAACTTGTGTACCTGGTGGACCCCACCAGACTTTGGGACAACTACTTTCCACGCAAAAAAACAGACCCAATTTAAAGCCCTCGTAAATAAATCCAAGAAAATATTAAAGTGCAACTCGACCATACCTCTGGTCTCCTACTAACCTCTCATCGTCAGCACCAAACACGGGAATGGTCCAATCAGAATACGCCACCTGTCTAATAAAGACAATCACAGCCATATGTTAGATCTCTCTTACTTTATGCTAAACAGCGGATCGATTTATACCATCGAACGAATAAAAAATACAGCAATGGTGAAACGAGTGAGATTCTTCTTGGGTTTCGAATTCCGCCATTACTCTCTTCTCAATTCCCCAAAACATAGTTCTCAATTTCTCACCATTCTCCATCACTCGCATTTACTGCCTTCACTTTGACCCAATTCCCAGTCAAATTCGCTGTAAAAATGGTTCATTTGAGATGAAACCCTAACCCAGAATCAACAAGATTCGAAAAAGCTCCGAAGCTCATCAATGGCGTCCTTGCTTCAGCTCAGGTACCTCAGCTTGCTCTCATCCATCTTCTTGGTCTCCTCTCTAGCTACCGGAACCGAATCGGTCGAAAAGATCCCACCTTTTTCTTTCTCATTTGAAAAATTCAGCAAAAACTGTCCCGATGTTGCTTTTCTCGGCGATGCGGAGGTCAGGAATTCTGAAGTTCGGATTTTTGCGCAAGGGAAGATGGTTTTGAAGAAACCCGTTAGATTTGTTGGGATGAATCCCGGGTTTTCGACGGATTTCGCTTTCTCGATCTCGGAAGGAGCCAAAGGGAGCTTGGACTTCTTCATGGCGATTAGTAATGTTACTGGGATTTTAGCTGTTAAGTTCGGGGAGAATGTAAGGATTGAATTTGGCGATGGTATTTCTGTTAACAAGAGTGATTTGGTTTTGAGTAGTGGGAGAAAGCTGCATTCTTGGATTGATTATGATGGGATTATGAAAAGGATTGAAGTGAGGGTTGGGAATTTTAGGGGTTTGAGGCCGAAGGATGCGTTGCTGTCGTTTGGGATTGATTTGTCGAATGTGTTGTGGAAGGATGAAATGTGGGTTGGTTTGAGGTCTTCGAGTTGGAATTCGACACTGAGGAGTGAGGTTTATTCATGGAGCTTTGTGGTTAAGCTTGGAGCTCCCTATCTCATGCATTCAGAGCCGTTGGATCCTGATTCGTTCTCCGTTCGATCTCATGAAGATCGTTCGAATAATGGGGGCAATAACTTTTCTTGGAAAATGCTCGTTGTGTTGTTGCTTGGTGTATGTTTTGGGGCATTGGTTGTAGTCATGGTGTTCTTGAAGTCTAAATTTGTTAAGCGGCATCCTGTTGCACCTATGGAATACCCCGGGCTTTCGGTGGTGGATGTTAAGAGTGAGAATGGCGTTATAGATGGAATCAAGGTTGTGGAATAGGGTGCGAAATAGAGTGGTGGGGGTGGTGAGTGTTAGGGTGTGAAATAGAGTGGTGGGGGTGGTGAGTGTTTGTCGGCGTTGTACATCTGTCTCTTTATAATGTTTAGTACTTTGATGTCTTGTAATATGATGGAAAGTTTAGCTTTTGTGCCCAAACTTCACACAAATGCTAGGCTTTCCATCAAGAATAGTAACTTGTTGTATTTTTCAGCATGCTTAATGCTTGAAGTTGATGTCATTTTTATTTGCAAGCTTAGTCTTATTGTTAGATGGATACGGATAATTTTAGTAAATGAAAATTTCAGGGCATGGATGATTCAATTGTTCTTGTTGTTCACTTGTTCGATTACAATTTTCTCTTCACTCCATGTTGCAGGTCCTTTCCATTTCTTTGGTAATGAGAATGGATGTAAAAAGAAATGTTTTGGAAGTGAGTTCGTACTTGCTAATTAGGAAGAATTGGAATATTTAATCAAACCAATTGTCCTCAAATATCTTTAATAATTCTTAGAGCCAAATGTGAGAGGAAGTCCAAACTGATATGAATACTTAAATTTCTATGAATTGAATTAATGAAGATGTTAATGGATGAAAAGTGTAATTGGTTTAGGTGTAGAGCTGTGCTTGAGTTCTGGGATGGGAATATGTTGTGAGACTTGTATACCATATTTGTCTACAATCTTGCTAATGTGCAAGCTTCATCAATGTGAATGTGCTCGGATTGCAATAGAGGCTAGTTCTATGGGCTTGTGACAGATTTTGTTTACTTCTCTGTTGATCTTGGTAATCAGGTGATCTGCTAGTTTTCAGATTGTCCTATTTTCTACCCCCCCCCCCCCCCCTCCCCCCCCAAAAAAAAAAACGTAACTGAAGGGATTAAATAAATGAAAGTAGAAGTATACAGACTAAAAACTACTGAGGCTAAGTAGAAGTTATGCTAAATGCGGTTTTCATACCTCTACTACACTCTGAAACATAAATCTTTTCCTCTGTCCCCTCCAATCTTGATTGCACTAAATAAAAAGAAAATTACCACTTTCTGAGACTTGTAGACACCATCTAGGTACCACAATTGCCTCTACTTTACTGTTTGTCGTTTACTACGATTACCTGCATTGTTTCAATGTGTCCGTAGTTCAAAGTAGAGTTCAGCTTGGTAGCTTGTTCTCTGCTGTCAAGAGAGAAAATTCTCATTGTCAATCTGTTCGACCACAACTCTAACTTGAAACTTGGTTCAGCTTTATGCGTGTATGCTTATATTTTATGTAACCCTTCACGAAATTCATACTGCATGGAGGCACAACTCTAAGTGCATACCTAAATTACATCAATATTAACATATTTCAAACATATGTAGATAGATTAAAGGCAATTTCCGGTATGAAATAGTCAAAAGTTAATCCGAATTTATCTACAGTATGCATTCAGAATCAAGTTGTGTAAAATTAAAATTCAAAAAGATGGGTTCATTCCTTTTTTTTGGCTCTACCCCAAATTTTCAAATTTTGTTTTTCAAATATAGAAGGAAATGTACAAATTTTCAAATTTTGTTTTTCAAATATAAAAGGAAATTCCATTGCATGCTTGCAACGTAACCCAACCTCTCCACAATATTTATAGCATTCACAAACCATGATTAGTTTGATTATTTCCATAAGAGATTCAAGTTCTAAGTTGTAACTGCCACAATGCTTGGAATGACAGATAATCTTTATTCGAGCATCCACAATCGTTTGCTATATTTGCCAATTTCTCATTTTTTGAGAAACAAGGTGCTGCAGTCGTTTGCTATTTTGTCATAAAATGGCAAAATTGCTACAGTCGCTTCTCATTTTTTAGAAACGAAATTGCGATTCTCAAATTATAAGAGACGGAACATGTTGTTCCGTCCCTATTTTTTTTTTCAATTTTTTAATGGGATCAGAAGAGACACGTTGACATTTTTTTTAATATATAAATGATCAGACGGTACAACATGTACCGTCTGAAAAAAAAAATTAAAAAAAAATGCTGAAACGAGACATGTTGTCCCGTTTCAAGCATTTTTTGCTTGGACAGGACAACATGTCCCGTCCAGCAAAGGGGAAAATTGTAATACCCCACAAAATAGAATTTGGCTATTTTTGCATCGTAATCTGTGCGCAATTGAGAATTGCACACGATTATGTATTTTTCTAATAACAATTGATTTTAATTGAGAAATATCAGATATATTGTCTACTTTATTTTATACTTTTGGAGGGTTATTATGAGACAATTTTATATATTTTAGATTGTTAGTATTTTAAAGAGTGAGAATTGAGGTTTATTTGAAATATATTTGAGACTTAAGAGCTTATATGAAACATTCCCTTTTATTTATTTATTTATTTATTTATTTATTTATTTATTTATTTATTTATTTACTTTTATAAAATGCTCCCCTCCCTCCCCCCCCCCCCCCCCCCCCACCATTTCCTTCCTCCTCCTTTTCTTTCTTCCCGTCCTATCTCCATCCCGACCCCAAAAAAAAACCCCACCGACACCCAATCGACCGATCATTTCCCCCGCCCTAATCCACTTCATTTCTTCTCCGTTTTTAAATTAATTTGAGGGGATGGCTAATTGGAGGGTGCTCTAGCTCGTGGTAGCGTCAGTTTTTGGAGTGGGCTTCGGAAAGGTATACCCTAATTTATTTTGTTTGTATGAAATTAAGTGTTTTCAATTTATTTTGAGTAGAAATATTATGGTAGGGAGATTTAGAGATGTTAGGAGTAGTAGAGGCGAGAAATTAGCAAGTTATTAGAGGATTTGTAAGTTGCTAATAAATTAGGGTTTTGGGTTTATAAAGGGGGAGCAAATATATGAGAACTTGTCTCTTTTATAGTAATAGAAATTTTGTTGAGACATTAGGTTATTTTATGGGTGATTTTAGTTATTGTTTGGGGGATAAAAATCCCGTAGAATTTTGAATATCGCGTGCTTTGCACGTGTGCATCTCATGTATTTAATTAAACGCCTGCGGAATGTTAGGATTTGTGTTATAACTATGTCTGACTAGTTTGCATGCTTTGAGCCTTAAATTGACTTGAAATTTGATAATAGGATACGTTAGCGACTTTGGATACGGGATGGCGTGCTGGCGCTTCGAGTCTTCGCAGGATACTATGTGAGTATGATATCTTTTATTTTACGTACATGGTACGTTGTGAAAATTTTAAATTACGATTTGCTGTGTATTTTCGATTTCATATCTCAGTGTAGCTTGGGTGTTTTGAGCTAAGAATTTGTGTGGACACTTTTGCATGTGTCCACAACTATAGTCTATATTTCATAAATTTTCGAGGTCGTTTGATACCTCAAAAAATTGTGGAGTGCAGCTAGTCTGAAAGGGCAGAGCTGAAGCCGATTGCTTTTGAACTGAAGTCCAAAATGGGTCATAACCAGTTGTGTATGTATGATCTTGCTATGAACTTTTGGGAGTCGATTTTGGTATGAGTTTATTTAATGATTCTCAAGTTTTAGAATTTTTAAAGGATCGTTCGATGAGGTTCCAACAATAAGCCGTATACAGTGGCAAAAACCCTGTTGAAAGAGTGGCTGAAATTGTGTGCTATGTTGGAAGAGTCGTAGCTCATTGTGTGAGATGAATCTAAATATGAATTTTGGACACAATGAAATGGTATATGTGTAGATTAAGAAACTCAAATTTCATGAGCATTGGACTCAAGGTTGATTTATTATTGACTTTCAAGGTGGGCTATGTTCAGCCTAGTACAAGTTGACTAGTTTGTGTAGAGGAGAAATTTGGGAAGTATTGTTAAGAATTTGGAAAATTGACCAACTAGAGAGTCGTAGTAGGGAGTCATAGCTTTCTAACCCATCTGGAATTTTGTAATTCCAGTTTATAGGTTGAGAATTATGATTTTCCAAAGATGGAATGGATCCAGTCTTAGTTAAGGTATTATTGGCAAAGTAAACCAGTTTCTCCCTGTTTGTACACCTGATGGAACTTGTGTTTTCGAGAACTCAAATGATAGAGTCTGAAAGAGGTGTTCAACCAGGAAGTTGAAGTAGACACTCCTACCTTCCCATAGGACCCGGAATCAAGAATTTCAGTTGAGTGAGCAAACTTTTATGATACTGGAAAGGTGCAGCGAGTGCAAGAAGAATATACTATTGAGATTATATGAGGTTTTATAGTATCAAGAGGATTGAATTCGAGGAAAAGGTTAGCTGGAGAGTTATAGCCTAGGGTTTTATCTTCCAGAATGTGTAGTATCAAGCAATTCCATATTTTATGTGTTGGAAGTTATGGACGTTGAAAGTTAGCAACCTGTTGTTTAGACTAAACTTCAAGTTTAAGTTGACTCGGGGACTTGAGCTCTTAAATATTTGAGGGAGTCGCCCACTAGGGGATTGCTGTGGACCTCCCTACCCTTCTAGAAGTCTGATTGTGTTAAATTTCGATGAGCGTAGCTTGGGTCACAGCTACTGCTATTTCTTGAACCATTTCATCGAAAAATTAATGAGGAACTCTCTGCATACCGCAGTGTGGTGATCATGAGCTATCGGGTTTCAATGATGTTTTAGCATTTCATTTGGAACTTGGATAAGTTCCGAGACTTAGTACTCATGGTGGACATGAGTGAGTTGGGATATAGCTCTGATCGGTTTGTATTGGGTGTCTCGATGCCTGAGTCTGTCATTGGTCAAGAATTGATGGTTATGTGTGCTTACCTTTATTTGAATTGTATTGCATCCTTGGGGTGCCGTTGGACCACTCGCTAAGGGTCACGGGCCAGGATTATTTGGTCGTTGACCTATGAAGGTATTGAAAATTAATAGATGTGATTCCGTGATAGTTGTTACTTTGATAGACCAGTCAGGCTCAACATTGTTGATCGACACCGAGTGTGATTTGGGTAACAACTTGTTTCAGTAAACTGCATTGATTAGGTTTTCTTTTATTGTTTCGTTTGAAGTCCGAATTGGTGTTAGGGGTATTTCCCTATAATCCAACTCATTCTGAGAGTTAGCACTAGGTGGTGATACTATGGGATTGTCTCTTTCTGTCATTAGGAATATGTGCTGCGTGTGCGTATCTTGCACTGTTGATTCCTGAAGTACCATGATAAGAACGGGATGTCGATATCCTAGCGGATAGGGGAGTTTAGACCTTTGAGGCCGTCATGTTCTATATTGGTGGATACGAACGGATCATAAAGGATCTTCTGCACAATGGATATGCTGCGTGTATATCTGTAAGTTCGTCACAACTTTTGAGAAAGGTCTGATGCAATGATTATTGGTGACAATGGGGTAGCACCCCGAATTATTTCTATTATTTGTACCTCCTCAACCGTGTCATACTATCAGGAACAGGAAGTAGACCGAATTAGAATCATTGCATAGCGAGGGTTCAAATCCCTGAACTGGAGAAACGGCTTGATTTGGGGCACATGTAGTATGGGATGTATGTGTGTCCAGAGTCTTGCTGACATTAGATTAAGTGCATTTGTTTTGTACTCTGTGTTTTACATTAGACTTCAAGTCATGGCATACACGAATACTAGGAAATCAGGATACACGTTTGTTTTCCATTCAAGATAGATTGTGAGTGTGATAGCTGAAGTGTATGATGAGTGTGAAAGTGATGTATTGCGAGACGTAACAATATATGTTGTCAGAAATGAATGAATGCGATGTTATGTGATATGAGATTGAGAAAGAATATAAGTCATGAGTCTGTAAATGCAAATGACTGATAAATGAGGTGCAGTTTATGTGGGAGTAGAGTTATTTGTGAATGTAAAAGCTTTATGAGAAAATAAAGCTATATGAATATTTGTGTAAAGCATAAAATGATGGGCGTTAAGCGACTATTTTGTGAATGATTTCTAAACTAAAGATAAGTATGTTGTGAACGGATATGGATATACATTCAAGTGATGACTCAGAGGGTACTTGATGTGAAAATCCCATTTATGATGTTTACATGTTCAGATTTCAAGTAAAATTTGATTATCTTGGTATTCGTAAGTTCGTTCTATTTTTACTTGTAAAGTTTAATTTATTTGCTTAGTTAGTAGAATATACTCACACCAGAAATGGCTAACCCCTTAGTGTTTGGGGGGTTAGGGAGTCCCTGGACTACCTTAGATCCCCTACTATTACAGGTCCTCAGCAGTGCAGAGGTGAAGTGTAGATTCTGCGGAATGGAGCTTTTATTTTAAAATTGTTGTTTAAGTTTAATTATGTGAATAGTGAAATTTATGATTTAAATTGTATTCTTGATGTATAAGTATGTGGATGATGATGATGTAGTGTGGAGTGGCATGTGATGTTTTTGACTCGTACCCATCTCGTTGTGGAGTACCGGGCCCTGTGGTATGTTTTATAAGATATTTTCTAAAAACATTACCACGTTTTCAAAGGAATTTATGGTTTTTAATTGATAATTGATATCCTATTAAGAGTTTGGCCCCCAGAGCATGATATATATATTGCCTGTGTGATTCTGCTTATTTTGGCCTGGGGAGCCCATGATAGTATTGCCTGTGATGTGAGCTACGGAATTTAGAGCAGAAATCCGTAAGCTTTTTGTGTTTCGGGGCAAAAATTTCAGGGGAAACTCTGCTAATTTTTTTTTTTTGAAATATAACTATCTTAGTTTATGTTTAAAGTGATATAGAATTTGAAAGAATTGATTTTTGAAGTCAAAAGAAAAGCGGGGAGGCATTACAGTTGATATGACAGATTGATATTTGTAATTTTTGATGTAATAACTCTGATGGCAATAAAAGTGTTTAAATTTCTGTGTTATTTACTGTGTTGAGATGCATTTGAAGGCAAAGATTCTGGTTGTGTCACGGAAGTCCGATAACGGGGATCCGGGGCGTTACAGGAATTAATTAGGTGTTAGGTTAGTGTAATACTAGGTTAAGTGTATAGTTAAGTTTTAGTTATATTTTATTATTTAATTTATTTAATTAACCTATTTTAATATCTAATCAATAATTAATTAATTGTAAAAAAAACGGGACGAAACATGTCTCGTATTTTTCAAATTTTAGCAAAATTTTAGTAAACCACTACTATAGACATAATCCCTATTTTCTATTACTGTAGATGTCATTTTCTAAAAAATGAGAAACACCATTGTGAATGCTCTTAGCAAACAAATGACATTCAATATATCCAGAAAATGTAGAAACAATACCAAGCATTAGAGCAGCTGTAGTTGTCTTCCAAATTTTCAAAAAAATGAGAATGAAGGTGCAGTAGTCGTTGGCCTGGTGAACGGTGACCCCAAAATTGGATTTTTGGTGAAAAGTGACCGTCCAAATTTGGCAGACAATTTGGGATTTTGGAAAATATAGCAAACAAAAAATGATTTATTTTCTATCACATCGGACGAAAAAAAATTCGTAAGAGAGAATTTAGCAAATCTGAGAAGTATAAGACGAAATTTAATTTTGCGTCAGATCGAAAAATAAAAATAAAAATGTATTGACGGGATTTCGATTTTCGCCTCTATATATATTATATATATAAAAAATTTAAACCCCCCCGCGCGAATATTAAAAAAAATTTTAACCCCCCCGCACGAATTCCTTGGACAATGTTTGGATTCGGTCCATGGTCCATGGGATTTTTTGTTTTTTTTAATTTTTTTTCTTTTTAAAAAATTGGATGGACTTTTCCCGTCTGTTCCAATAATTTTTAAAAATTTTGATTTTTTCCATCAGGCGATAATTCGTCTTTCATCTGAGATTTGGAAATTTACGAATACCCAATTTTTGATAATAGACAACTACAGTACAAATATATCACATGGCATTTTAATGGTTTCCATATGCCAAATACCCAAAAATAGCTGTAGACAGATGCTCTTAGAAACTATACCAAACATATCACATGGCATTTTAACATGGTCAGAATCCAGAAACAAGCTACAAGCTGTTCAATGCCAGACCATGAGAGCAAATTTAGCCAAGAAACTGAGTTTGCATCAAGAAAACAATAAAAACACAGAATATCCATGACAAAGAACTGAACCACATAACAAAGTGCAATATCATCAACATGGAATATCCATTACCAATGACATTGATCCCCATAAACGGCAATTCCGATTATCCATAAATCCACCCTCAAATATCCTAAACACTAGAAATTAAAAGAAACCACAATCCAAGTGACCAGACCGACATACCCCCACTGGTCCAGCTAGTAGTAACTAGCTAATGACAGTTGCACCACTCAGCCCACAATGAAACTCATAACTGTCTTCACTGCTCATATTCAGCCTCTTCTTCTTCCTCTTCATACTCGTCCTCATCAGCAGTCGCATCCTGGTACTGCTGATACTCTGACACCAGATCATTCATGTTGCTCTCAGCCTCTGTGAACTCCATTTCGTCCATGCCTTCTCCTGTGTACCAATGCAAGAAGGCCTTTCTCCTAAACATAGAAGTGAACTGCTCACTCACCCTCCGGAACATCTCCTGGATGGATGTTGAGTTCCCTATAAAGGTTGAAGCCATCTTCAATCCCGTTGGCGGGATGTCGCAGACGGTGGACTTCACATTATTTGGGATCCACTCAACAAAGTACGATGAGTTCTTGTTCTGAACATTGATCATTTGCTCGTCAACCTCTTTTGTGCTCATTTTGCCACGGAACATGGCAGAGGCAGTGAGGTAGCGACCGTGCCTGGGGTCCGCGGCACACATCATATTCTTCGAGTCCCACATTTGCTGGGTGAGCTCTGGCACAGTAAGTGCACGGTACTGTTGCGAGCCACGGGAGGTTAGGGGAGCAAAGCCCACCATGAAAAAGTGTAGGCGGGGGAATGGGATGAGGTTGACAGCAAGCTTCCTGAGGTCAGAGTTCAGCTGTCCAGGGAACCTCAGGCAGCATGTCACACCCGACATTGTTGCAGAAATTAGATGGTTCAAATCCCCAACTGTGATGAGCAAAAAGTAACAGTTAACGAATATTTTTTTGTCGCGTTGTAGACTCTATTGTTTGTTTATTTATTTATTGGGCTGGAATCGGTAGATTCTATCCTCGTTATAAAAAAAAAGAATATTTTTTTTGCACAAATCAGTTCATAAATATATACTATTTCTTCATACAAAATTTATATCTTATGTGACGAAATTGAAATGAAAGGGGGCAATATAACAGGTTTTGGTTCAAATCAGTTCATATATCAATACCTTAAGATTATTTCTATATTCATGTATTTCTATATACATGTAAAAGCAAAGTTTTTTTTTGATGAGAATGTAAAAGCAAAGTTAAGATGAGCGTTACAAATGTAATGACCCGGTTTTAATATCTTCATAAAGTGCCAATTGGGTTAATTTTGTTTAAGTTCATTTGCATGGGTTAATCTTGTTTAAGTTCATTTGCATATTTCGCAATAAGAATATGGAAACACAAAACAATTCGATAAAAATGAAGTGCACATAAAGAGTACTTAACCTAACTTCAAATTCAGTTATTAATATTTATAAATTAGCAAAAAGTAATTACATTTCATACACTTCACAGTGCACAAGTTAATAACACAGAGCCAATCTTAAAATAATGTGATAATTATCTTTTGGGAGGTTTGTCTTCATATTTCAACTAAATCATCTAAGAAAGAGGGGAATAACCAGAAATTCAAAACTACATTAAGTTAAGTTGAAGAAGATTTGCATACAGCTAGGTGTTGTGAGCTTGAGGGTTCTGAAGCAGATGTCATAAAGAGCTTCATTGTCGAGGACCATGCACTCATCCGCATTCTCCACAAGCTGGTGGACCGATAAGGTCGCATTGTAAGGCTCCACAACTGTGTCAGAGACCTTGGGAGAAGGGAAGACAGAGAATGTGAGCATCATTCGGTCAGGGTACTCTTCTCTGATCTTTGAGATCAGAAGGGTCCCCATTCCTGACCCAGTTCCTCCTCCAAGGGAGTGGCAGACCTGGAACCCTGTACATATCCCAGGCAGAGAAAAGGTTAATAAATACTATCAGCATTTAAAAACTCATCTAGGTTAACTAAGATACTTGTGCAAGAGAAATATATAAAATCATTTGTTTGCAAGTGATTATAGAAATATAATGTGGGAATCAATGGTGGGCGTTTGATGTTCCAAGAGTAATTAGAGGAAAGCAGGATAATTATATGCAGCACGAGCATTCCATCTATATCAGCGATCAACTGAAACAACACTACCATCACAGACTTGTATGAATCAGCTCAGATCTTTACAAAGAGATAGAATGAACTGCATTCACTGTACTGGACCAATACTTTGCAGTATAGACAACACTAACATGCTTCAACGAACACTGGTGATAATGTTGAAGCACATCAAAAATACACGAACAAATCATTTGTAATCTGCTACTTTAAAACAATACAATTATCATATATATTGTTTTAATAACATTATCTTTTTTGCACGTGGAAATCACGTGCAATCCCAAACAAATTCCATTTTTTTGACACCTCATCAGATCTTACTAAGTTTTTAGCACGTGGAAATCACGTGCAAACCTAAACAATTTACATTGTTGCAGTCCAAAACAATTTACAATTTTTTTTGAAACCTCAACAGATCATACTAGTTTCTAGCACGTGGAAATCACGTGCAAACCTAAACAATTTTCATTTTTTTTAAACATATGAATTAGCAGATTGATGATAACAACCAACAAATAAAACCATCAAACTACGCAAAACATTTCCAGATCTACTCAATGCTATTACTAAAAACTCCAGATCTACCCATACGATCTCCTTATAATCGAAAAAAAACACTATCAAATCAACTTTTGAAAAAAAAACAACAGATCTAAAAGGAATTAATCATCATTATCTTATACCTTGCAAGCAATCGCAGTTCTCGGCCTCCTTCCTCACAACATCAAGAACCGAATCGATCAACTCCGCGCCCTCAGTATAATGCCCCTTGGCCCAGTTGTTTCCGGCCCCACTCTGCCCAAACACGAAGTTATCGGGCCGGAAAATCTGTCCGTAGGGCCCAGATCTGATGCTGTCCATCGTGCCGGGTTCCAGATCCATCAGCACCGCGCGCGGCACGAACCGACCGCAACTCGCCTCGTTGTAGTAGACATTCACGCGCTCGAGCTGGAGCTCCGAGTCGCCGCTGTAGCGGCCGGTGGAGTCGATCCCGTGCTCCGCGCACACGACCTCCCAGAACTTGGCCCCGATCTGGTTGCCGCATTGCCCGCCCTGGATGTGAAGGATTTCCCTCATTTTTGTATGATTTTGGGTTTTTTTTTTTTTTTTTTTTTTTTGAAAGAAGATGACAAGGATTTGGAGTGAGGCTAGGGAGGGAGAAAATGGGGGGTTTATAAAGGGGGATGGCGGAAGTAACGGGAAGTTTTGATTTGGTTAATTTGAGGGGGAGATTCTGTTTTGGGAATGGACGGTGGGGATGGGGTTAGAACGGAACGGGAGGAGAATGAACGGTTGGGATTGGGGGATTTTGAAATTTGAAATGGGAGGGGGTAAAAGGGAGAGAGGCGTGAGAACGGGTGGGTGAGGTGGAAATGACGGGAATAGCTCTATTTAGGAGCTGGAATATTTCTGTTTTGGGAAAGGGAATTATTGCGGGATTTTTTGACAGCTAAATTTTCTGGTCATGGTTTACTGGCACGTGACACTGCCTTCTAAGTTTAGGGGCTGGAAACATGTGATCATGCTGCTTGTTTTTCTTTTTCTTTTCGTTTCTTTGGGGGAGGCTTGCTTGTGAAAACTATGTGATGTTTGGGTATATGGACAGTATATTTGCTAAATCATTTTTGGTCTAAGAATTTATAATTTTTTATTTTTAAAATGAAAAAAAGAAGGTAAATGTAGCAGGCAACTCACCACTTTAACATTTAAAAAAAAATATGTGGAATATATTACACGCGGTTAAACTAGTTAATTTAATTGTGGAGTTTGTTGAAAAATGTCTGCACGGAATGAAAATATGTCCTTTTTTTAGTTATGAGTTTAATGATATGCTCATTTTGTTAGCAAATTGTTAAGGGGGCATGAATTCATAAAGAGTCAGTGGTAGGAAAGGTAGGAAAGACAAATATGTTAATGTCGACAACCGGGGAAATGTGTTGGGGCCGATCGAAGGTCTGTTCATGGAGGATGAGATTAAGGAGGTAATTTCTCAGATGACCTCATGGATTTTCGATCATATTCTACCAAACCTTCTGTGAATAAATTAAAGATGATTTACTTTTCGTGATGGCAGAATTCTATGATCACAGACTCAAATTTGGCAGACTAAATATGCAGAAGTTATTCTTATCCCAAAAAAAAGAAAATGTTACCAAAGTAGGGGGCTGTTGCCCTATCAACCTGCTTACTATTCAGTTAAGATAATTACCAAGATTTTCGCCAACCATTTAAGGCAAGTGATGGACAGTTGATCTGGAAGGAGCATACGAGCTTCATTAAAGGATGATGCATCTTCGACTTCGTAGCTACGGCAGAGGAAACTATTCACCAATGCCACATTTCTAATGACAAGAGTTATCTACTTAAGTTGAATTTCGAGAAAGCCTACAACTTAATGGTATGTGAATGCTTAATGAAAGCACTTAAAGGTCGTGGTTTCGGGGATTGATGGATCAGGTGGATCCGCCACTGCCTGACTATTAGTTGAACGACCATTATGGTCAATGGTACAATGGGGCAACTGTTCGTGTGCAAAAGAGGGTTGCGACAGGTGGATCTTTTGTCCCCCCCTCTTATTTATCATTGTGGCAGATGCACTTACAGTCTTGATGGATAACTGTAGACATGCGGGGTAGATCACTCCAGTGGCCAGTGGAAGAAACCGACTTGGCTACACCATCTTAGAATATACAGAGGATACACTATTGTTTTGGAAATGGACATATGAGGGAGAATATCGTTTTCAAAGGTGTTCTCTTTAATTTTGAAGCATGCTTGGTTTGAATGTTAACTTCCACAAGAATGCACTAATACATGTTGCCTTATCTGTGGAGAGGGCCGAGGTACATGCAACCATCCTAAATTGCCAGGTTGACAGTTTCCCTATCAAGTACTTAGGCTTACCAGTTAGACTATGTAAGTTGAACAAATCTAACTAGTTCCCAATCATCGACCAGGTGGAGGGTAGGCTAGCCGGTTGGAAAGGAAAATCCCTCTCCCTGGGTGGGAGAGTCACCCTCATCAACTTAGGTACTGTTCTTTTTTTTGTCTCTTATAAGAGGTTACCTCTTATAAGAGATTTACAATAAGAGCCTCTTGTAAGAGCCTCTTTTTGAGGTGTTCTTTTTATATAAAAATAACCTCTTATAAGAACCTCTTATAAGAGATTTCTGTTCTTTTTTTACCTCTTACAAGAGCCTATATTACTTCAAAGTCTATATTACCCCCAAAGTATAAAAATAGTGAAATGAAAGAACAGGTATTTTTAAAGAACAGGTATGCTGTAAGATTCAATTTTCTTTTTACCTCAAAATTATCACCTTTTGAGTTTCTACTTCTTATAGACTATGTTCAGTAGGTTCAGTTACAGAGAAATTTTCCATGAAGAACCATAACTGCATGGTAGAATTTTAGTTAAATATATGGCTCTAGTACTGCATCCTGATTAATCATGCATTCTTACTTCACATTGCATATGATGCACTTCAAAAATATTTAAAACCTTTTAATGCATCTCACATAGATCATGAAGGAATCCAATCACTAAAAGTATTAAATATACTTCTAAATAATTAATACAAACTCTGTTATCTCTTATAGTTGCCTTTAGAGATGTATTTACATAGAGGCACACTCATAGGGTTACATTTGCTAACAGCAGTGGGGAGTGCATAAGAGTGTTATGCAATGGGGAACACATAGGGAGCAGTAATACTTATCCTAAACTAACTTTCACTTTCGAAGGTGCTACAGGATGCATATGCAAAGTAACATTCAACACTGTATATGTGACTTACAGTATTTGTACAGTTAACCTCCTTTTTTTCATATAAAATGATCCAATAGCCCAATAGTTGATTTTATGGATCTTACGAAGTCAGAACAATTGACATCGATGAGTAATATAGACCTTTTGAGATTGAAATTAGTAATAATTATAATATAGACTTTGGGGGTAATATAGACTTTTTAAGTGATAAAAGACTTATAAGAATTTGAAAGAGGCTACTAGAAGCCATTTAGGCTTATAAGCAATTTTGAAAGAAATTGCTAATAAGAGGTAAAAAAAAAGAACACTACAAAAATTCTTGTAAGAGGTGGACCACCTCTTACAAGAGGTAAATCGCTTATAAGAGGAGAAAAAGAACACTACCTTAGTGCTATCTAATTTGCCAACATACTATCTATCATGATTTGAAATGCCGAGATGGGTTATCAACATAATAGATCAGATTCAGAAATGTTTCTTATGTAAGGGTGTTGATGCTAATAGGGTGGTGACCCCCTGATCAAAATGGGAAAAAGCTTGTATGAAGAAAATTCATGGCAGATTGGAAATTATCGACTTGAGAGAAGTGAACTTGGCCCTCCACGGAAAATGGTGGTGGAAAGTGTTCCACCCTAATGGAGGGATGTCAAGATTTCGTTCAGTCCTATTTGCAAGGGAAAGGGATGTGACACCTGGATTTCACGGTGGGGCCAAGAGTTTCACGGTTTTGGAGGAGGGGGGGAGGGGGGTTAAGGCTTTTGACCTTTTAATAGTTGTGTATCATCTTTCATTGGTAACAGTCAACTGACTAAATTTTCGTGGGACAAGTGATGTGGTGGGTACTCACTTATAGAATTGTTCACGAATCTATGAACAAACAACACAACCACACAACACGGTGGCTAAAAACGTGAAAAGGGGGATCATGGAAACCTACGTTTGAATAGCGTCTGAACTAGAAATCCCAAACACGGCTGGAGGAACTACAAGCTCATGTATCCCAAGTAGGGTGAAATGCTCAGCTGGACCAGATCGAAAAGCTTGGGGGCTGAAAAAAGATAGAAAATTCACGGTAGGGTCTATTTTTAGAGGGTGTAAACCAAGGTGGTCAACAGTTATTTGGAAGGCCAAAGCACCCCTGAAAGTTAAAATTTTTCTTTGGCTAGTGCTTAATGAAGCTATTATGACTAGGAAAAATCTGGCTAAACAACAACCAAATACGGTGACCGCATGTGGTTTCTGTAACATTAATACGTAGTCCAGAGAACACTTTTTTTTCTAGAGTGTCACAGAAGCAAAGCAGTTCTAGTCGAAGTTTTAAGGGCGCTTGGCACAAGTGTGTATCCTTTAGTATACGAGGATCTATGGATTGGTCTCAAGTTCTTTGCCGGGAGAAGGGAGATGAGAGACACTTGATATTTTGCTATAGCCGCCATGACCTGGGTTCTTTGGCTTGATAGAAATAACTTTTACTTTTGTGGGACTAGTAATAGTATTTTGGCAATTTAACTCATATTATGCATCTTATTTTTTGGGGCTACAGCTGCAACATCAGAACCGAGAGGGATGATTGTCAGAGCCTTCCAGGTGGAGAAGTACGATGATAAGGAGGTAGTGTGTAACACCCCATAAAATAAAATGTATTTTTGGAATTATTAAATAATATTGAATTAGTGAAATTGACTATTTAAACCATTTTCTTGAAATTGCTATTGCACGTGCAACAACACGTGCAGGGTTATAAAATTTTTGATTTCTCAAAAATTGGGTTTCAATAATTTATGTCCCTTATTTAAGAATGATATATTTTATTTTTTAGATAACTCGATTAAAGAAACTCAATTTTGGACTCTATGTTGATATAATTGATTTTTTTTAGGAAAGAATTACATTCCGCCGTAAAAGAGCTAAAAATTAAATCAAATGTATTTTCTATTAATGATATATCATTTTTAATTAATAATGATTTTAAATTAATTTTTTGATTAATTTGGCTATTTTATGAAATTGTCGTTACACGTGCAAAACACATGCTAATATTTTTTTAGGTGCAAATTTTCACTTTTAAATTTCTAAATAAATTCTCCTATTTATAATTGAGTATATTCTAAATTCTAGGATTTTTCTCAATAAAGAAATTATTTTTCTAAATACTTTGAAAGAAAATAGTTTTTGTTCAAAATATCGTTTGAAGGCAGAATTCGAATTCAAAATTTGGTTGGGTTGATTTGGTAGGCCGGTTTTGACAGAAGAGAGATTTTATCCCTCTAATTTGATTTGATTTGATTTTACTTTATTGAATATATATATATATATATATATATATATATATAGAGAGAGAGAGAGAGAGAGAGAGAGAGAGAGAGAGAGAGAGAGAGAGAAATCTTCCATTGTGCACCACCCCTCCGTATGTACTCATGTGCGCTAGGCCTTCTCGCCTTCGTTTCGACGATCCGAACCGTTCATATTGATCTATACATCTAAATTAGTCTAAATATGTAAAATCAAATCATTTGAAATTCATTTGCCCATCCATTATGTGACTATAAAAAATAATGATTTCAGCCATACAATTTTTTAACACTTCAATGGATGAGCAAATAAATTTTAAATGATTTGATTTTACATATTTAGACTAATTTAGATATGTAGATTAATATGAACGGTTCGGATCATTGTTACGAAGGCGGAAAGGTCGAGTGCACACGCCGTGTGCACCATAGGTGGTGCACATTGGAATACTTCCACATATATATACATACATACATATATATATATATATATATATATATATATATATATATATATATATATAGGGAAAGGATCCATTGCACACTACTTTGGTGCTCACCGCGTGAACACTATGCCTTCGGGTGTTCATATCGAAAATCCGAACCGTTCACATTGATCTACACATCTAAATTAGTCTAAATATGTAAAATCAAATCATTTGAAATTCATTTGCCCATTCATTGAAGTGATACAAAATTGTATGGCTGAAATTTATTGTTTTTATAGTCACATGATGGATGGGCAAATGAATTTCAAATGATTTGATTTTACATATTTAGACTAATTTAGATGTGTAGATCAATGTGAACGGTTCGGATTTTCGATATGAACTCCCGAAGGCGTAGTGTTCACTCGGTGAGCACCAAAGTAGTGTGCAACGGATCCTTCCATATATATATATATATATATATATATATATATATATATATATAGGAAAATCTTCCATTGTGCACCACCCCTCCGTGTGTACTCGTTCTTCCCGCGTTCGTATCGACGATCCGAACCGTTCACATTGATCTACACATCTAAATTAGTCTAAATATGTAAAATCAAATCATTTGAAATTCATTTGCCCATCCATCATGTGACTATAAAAAACAATGATTTTCAGCCATACGATTTTTTAACACTTCAATGGATGGGCAAATAAATTTCAAATGATTTGATTTTACATATTTAAACTAATTTAGATGTGTAGATCAATGTGAACGGTTCGGATCGTCGATATGAAGGCGGGAAAGTCAAGTGCACACGCCGTGTGCGCCATAGGTTGTGCACAATGGAAGACTTCCTTATATATATATATATGCAATTTTGGAATTGATGGGGACTTTATTGCAAATATTTTTTCTATAGAATAAAAGGTCAGAAAATTTATTTGGAAAATATAATCTTTATTAGCAGACAATAATTCTAAATTTTCTAAATTTTTATGAATAATTTATGGCATATTTGTAAATATTTCAGTGTGATTGACTTTTGTGTAAACTTGTCACTCAGAGGCAAATTTTTGGAAATTTAAATTATGGGCTGCAGTGAGGCAGGCCAGATTGGAGGATTTTGGGGGTTAGATTTTTTAATTTTATTTTATTTTATTTGATTTGATTTAACTAATTAATTTAGAAAGATCTATACATGTAAAAAATATATTTTCTTAAGGGATTTTTTTGTAAAATATTCAAATAAACCCTAGTAGAGGAGTCCCAACCTATATTAACAGCAGCAGCAGCCGCCCTTCTCTGTGGTGAACAAAAATTTATTATTTTTATTATTTCTTGGAGTTTTGGAGGCTTGGATCTCTCAATTTTCGCAAGATGAATGAGGAGCTTTTCTTTTCTTATTATTAATATCTTTCAATTGGTCTTCTTTGAGGTGGGTAATCTTCCAACTCTCTTGATGTGTTTTTATTTATCTCTCATGAACAATATAGAATCATGCTAGGGTTTATATCTTGTGAGATCATGATTATATTGGCATGAATATAATGTTCATTTTATGAGATAATTGTAGAGATGGATTGTTAGATAAAATGGTTTGTTAATATGATAAAAATCAAATCTTGATGGCATGATACTGTTATTTTGATTCTCTTTTGAATGATGAATATTTGATGCATGAAAAATCATGTTTTATTTGAACCAACGTATTATTGTGGATGATTAGAGTTGTTATATGATCTAAATATTCATGTTGATCTAAAATAAGTTGCTTTTGAATAGTGAAAATCTTCTATGCATGAAAGATCCAATTTTGGTTGTAGAACTAGATCTATTAAACCTATATGTCATTGTAGTTGTGTAGATTTATATGCATGATTAAAGAACCTATTTTGAATAATTAAAAGATAAAAATTTTGAGAGTTATTCGCTGTTTTGACAAATTCATGATGAATTGAAAATTTTAGTTTTTATATGCAAATACATGTCAAAATAATCAAAGAAATTATGTAACAAGTGGTGAAGGACCTAGGGTTGGGTTTCGGGGTTTTAACCTAGACCTTGGGTTGGCTTGGCCTGGGGTTGAAGAACAACTAAGGGTTGCACAGTGCTAACCTGGGCACTGTGCAAACCATAGCACTGTGCAAACCCGGCTGCTGTTGGTTCTCGGGTTTGGAGTGTCTGGGCATGGATTTTGAGGAGTTTTGTGTATGGGGCTGGTGTGCTATGGTGAGGAAACACTAGTATACATATAGAAGTGCATATGTATGTATTTAATCTAATATTTATGTGAGATTCGATGGAGTTTTGGTTGAGTTTCAAAATTGTTAAATTTCATATTTTTACAAAAATCTTGTTTCAGTTTATTTACGATTTAGAGCTTTAAATTTTGTGCGATTGGATTAGAAATTTGGTGACATGATCTATGTGTATGAAGAAAATATAAACTCAATTTTCCAGATTTTTATATTCATTTTTGGATGGACTGCTCTTAAGGAGAAGAAGATACAACTTTCAGATTTTTAGATAACAGATAGTTTTCAGAATTTGTTGAATATAAACCCTTTAAATCAATTTGTTTAAGTCCAGATTTCTATGGTGAGTTCCTTAATATGTGCTGGATTTAAATTAATTTTTCCAGAATTTAATGTTGATTTTAGGGCGTACTGTTTTGAAAAACGAAATCATGTGTAACTTTCATATTTTGGTGAAATTCTAGTTTCAATTTTCGATATATTCAAGTAATGGTTTGGGGAAAATAAATCTATATTTTTGTAGATGAAATTCTCAGTTTTTAAGGGTTATATGATTCAGTTTTGAAGGATAATTATTTCAAAATTTTAAGAGTTATTCTCAGTTTTAAAGAAGGTTAATTTCAGATTTTGGAAACTATAAAATTTCAGATTTAGGAAATGAGATCCCATACGATTAAGAGATTTGTTTCAGTTGAGATTGAATGAATTTGTAGTTGAATTAATTGAACTTTACGAATGAATGAAAAGTGAGATTCAAAAGGTTGAGTTTAAAAAATTTTCGTAAGTTGAATTTGTTTCCCATATATGAAAGAATATTTTGTATTATTGAACCAAGTTGGGCTCTGATTTGAGATTTAGGTTTATGTTGTGGACCCTAGAAAGTTAGTTGAGGATTTTGTGTTGTGACCACTAGAAGTTGAATAGGATCTAGAATTACCAGCAGTGAATTAATTGATTGTGGGACTTGGCCAATAAGGGTTAGTGTTCCTAGTTTTGTGGGTTTAAGTCCGGTAGGGTGGAGCTAGCTTTAGGTGGCCCAGGTTACTTATATGTATGCATAAGGACAGACACTATATGGTGACATGATGAAATGAGAGCAAACGTAAGTAATGAGGGCCTCAGGATGATCTGCGATGTGAGATAGTCTCCGGAATTATCGAGGTGTGAGTGAAATAGTCTCCGAAATTACCTGCGGTGTGGGACTGATATCCGGAATTATCGGGATCGAGGTGACGCTCATGGGACGTCTGTGTGTGGAGAGGGGCCATTGCTTGCGGTGTGAGGTATTCTCGAAAATTTCCAGGTATGAGTGAAATTATCTTTGGATAGAGATTGACCTCCGGAATTATCAGGGCATGGGCTAGGTACGCGCAAAATATCTGAATCTCGTAGTAGTCATAGTAGTAGGTTGCATAACGAGGGATTGAACCCTATAAAGTGGAGAACGATAAGGGCTTGCCCCGGACCTATGTAGAATGGGATGCATAGAATCCAACAAGTATGCATTAGAAATCATCGTATGCAATATGTTTTCTTGAATATTATTTTAATGCATTTCTCTTTTGTTTTTCTTTGACACACACTTACTTAGTATAGTTTCATTTGTTGTTTATTGAATCTTTCATCGTTATTTCATTTCTTGTTATGTGGCAAGTTTGTGAATGTGAAACTTTGGAAGGCTGCTATTACTGTAATATTGCGTCAGTTGCCTTCAACTGATGTTCCCACTTTTCAGTTATTTTACAGAATTTGCAAGTGAGTTGCCCAAGCAAAGTGTGGAAGCTTGGATTTGAGATGATTAAAGTTTAAGTGTTGGGTTGTGTTGTAATAAATGTAATTAATTTTTCCGCTGTGCAAATGTAAGAATAAATTGTTGTAATAAAAAAGTTTTTATTTTTTCCTATATTTGATACTGTGTTTATAATTGCAATTGAAATTGATTTTGGAAATTGTACCATTTATTTCTAATTTTATTTATTGAAAATTTGGGGTGCTACATAGTGATTGGTCAAACCCTAGATTGAGTTCCAGTGCTCGAAGACCCCACCCTCCAAAAATTTGTTGGAGGGACCTGATAAGTTATGTTTGTACTCCCTTTTTCTATGCTCTTTTGTGTTCTCTCCCTCCCATGTTAGTTGGAGGTATTATATGTTTTTTTTTCTCTATCATTTTTTTAGCTTGTTGTAATTTTTCTAGTTTTCTGGGTTGTTTTGTTAACTCTTTATTAATGAAATAGGTTGGCTACACTCCACATTTGTCTTTAAAAAAAGTTGCACGCTTTTGGTAAAATCATCAAAAAGGAAAATAATATGTATAGTTTTATGTGATGTTCCAACTTCCTTCATTTTTTTTTGGGAAAACCAACTAAATCCCCTAATGTTGGCATTTTAAATCAATAAACCTCCTACTCCTTTAATGACATAGAATTTCTTGATTAAGAGTGCAAACGTTATGAGGTTTCTTGATTAGAAAATAGGGTAATTTCATCATTTTTGAAGTCATTATTAAGAGAATGAAAGAAAGCTAACGGAATAGGGGGTTTATTGATTAAAAAATAACGGTAAGGGGTTTCTTAATTTAAAATTTAAATGTTAGGGGGTTTCTAAATTCATCCCCATCCCCCCAACCCTTTCTTTTTTGTCTCAATTTTGTCGTCTAAAGGCCATGTACATTTTTTGATTAGGTAGGAATGAAACCAATTGAAGTTAAGAAAGTGACAAGACTATTATTAGTGATGAGTCAAATACCCAACGAGATAGCAAACAAGTAATCAAAATCAACAAAACACAAACAAACGCAACAACAACACACAAACACACGAGATCTTTTCAAGGTTCACCCAGTGCAATGCCTACTTTCCCGTGCAAAGGTACTCGTACGATTTTCACTAGAAAATATGAGAAAAACATATATACAATCACTTAAAATCTCACCCTCTATATATAGGATTTGCTCTCATATTGAATCTTTCGAGAACGGCTACAAACTCTCTCCTTTAATATTGGAATACCTCAAGATAGTACATAATACATATATATAATATTACATGAAGTTTAGATATCGTCCATTGATCAAAACCTTTAGTTCTGCGGTAATGCGGTAGACTGCGCTAAAGTGCGGTCGACCGCTAAGAAGTAAGAGCATCCAGAGAGCCAAGTCTGTTGATTGCGGTCGACTGCCCACTGTCTACTGGTCTCAAAGTCGAGAGCCACCATGCAAAAATGAGGTCAACTGCCAAATAGTAGTAAACTTGCATTTTCTTGCCAATTATTAGTCAACCCTCATATTCTCTGTTGCTGTTGCCATTGTTGCTACTATCTTCTGCTGCCTCGTTGTTGTTCCAATGTTTCTTCTTCTTCAACCTCTTGATTGTTCAAGATTATGAGAAATAACAAGAACCAAAATTAGGGTTAATATCCTGGACTAAGGTGCTTGAGATATTTACCTTAAGTATCAAGATTGGAAGACCTAGACTACCATCACAAGCCAGTACTTATAAGATAAATACTAGTTTGGGTACTGGATTATAAACTCACTTAACCCACAGTCCGATATCCATACAATTAGTACATGTAACACACATGTTATCCATAGAATAATATTACACATAATATTATTTAGATAGAGAGAATATAAATATATATCCAACAATCTCCTATCTTCTCAAAATAGAAGGAAGTACTGGATTACTCATTAGTTTAACATAAAGCTGACTAGACAATAGTAGTCTTTTAAAATAGAAGAAATGCATTACAAAATATAGTTCATAAGGACTAAATTAATTATAGATCCGAATAGTTCAAATAAGACAAAACCAAAATAATTAAATAGTTCTCAAAGCATATCAAAATTAGAATAGTTCACAAAGATTAAACCAAATAGATAAACTAAGTCATAGTCTCAAAACCAACCAAATCAAATAAATTTCAAAACCAAAACAAGAGTTTTAAGCTCAAAATATGTAGAGTCTCCTCAAAAGAAGTTTCATCAAGCAAGTAAAAAATGACAGAATGTCCTTGCAAGCTGCTTCATGATTACTCCTCCATGTCAAGCAAATCAACATCTTCGAAATCAAGATCTAGAGTTCCACCTCCATTATCGTTGCCAACATATTTTTCTCAATATTGCAAACAAGAATTTCATGAGTCAATTTTCTTATAATTCAAACAAATTGTATAAAAGTATTTACTTCAAACAAAAAGAACTTAGTACGATTCTATATTGAGAACTTACTTCAAACAAAAGCTTTTCTGGTGGTCAGGTTTGAACTTTGAAGCGGGATGTGGCTGAATTTGTGTCGAGGTGTGAGATTTGTCAACAAGTCAAAGCCGATAATCAAAAACTTAGAGGTCTATTGCAGCCGTTACCTATTCCGAAATGGAAGTGGGATAACATCAGTATGGATTTCATCACGGGTTTACCTAAGAGTTCTAAAGGCAATGATGCAATTTGGGTCATAGTTGATCGACTAACCAAGTCCGCTCACTTCTTGGTGATGAAACTCACGGCTTCGATGGACAAGTTGGCTGAGATGTATGTTGGCGAGATCGTCAGACTTCATGGTGTTCCGTTGACCATTGTGTCTGATCGAGATGCGCAGTTTACTTTGCATTTCTAGAGGAGTCTTCAGGTAGCTTTGGGTACCAAGACGGATTTCAGCACTGCTTTTCATCCCCAGACAGATGGGCAGATCGAGAGAGTCAACCGTATTGTTGAGGACATGCTTCGGTGTTGTGTACTAGACTTTAGAGGCAGTTGGGAAAGACATTTATTTTTGGTGGAGTTTGCCTACAACAACAATTTTCAGACTAGCATTGGGATGGCACCGTACAAAGCTCTGTATGGCAGGAAGTGCATGATGCCTGTCTGTTGGTTCGAAGTTGGGGAGCGTCAGATGTTTGGGCCTGAGATTGTGCAGCAGACCTCTGAAAAGATTGATCTGATCAGGAAGAGGCTGGTGGAAGCTCAGAGTAGGCAGAAGAGCTATGCAGACAACCGGAGAAGGGACCTTGAGTTTGAGGTTGGTAACTTTGTCTTTCTGAAAGTATCGCCCAGCAAAGGCATGATCCGATTCGGCAAAGGTGGAAAGTTAGCCCCGAGGTTCATAGGCCCGTATAAGATATTGAAAAGGATTGGGAAAACTGCTTACCGGCTTGAGTTACCGGAAGAGTTGTCTCAGATACACAATGTCTTTCATGTGTCTATGCTGAGAGGTTACATTCCAGATCCAAGTCATCATTTTCCCGAAGTGCCAGAGGGTTTGTAGTTAGATCTGAGTTACATTGAGCTTCCAATTGAGATTGTGATCGTCGGGAGAAAGTCTTGAGGAATAAGACGATACCGATGGTCAAGGTAGTCTGGAGAAACCAGTTGGTTGAAGAGGCTACTTGGGAATCTGAGAAGAGGATGATGAAAGATCATCCTGAGCTTTTTGTTTGATTGTATTTTCTTATTGTGTTTTGTTTCTCACTCTTTAATTGTAGTTCCGGGGATGGAACTATTCTAAGGAGGGAGTGTTGTAATACCCTAAATTTTTTTTTTTAATAAAATATTATTTTTCACGTGTTGTACACGTGCAAACTTCATGTGTATATTATCTAATTATTTTATATAAAATCTCATTTTAGTATGAAAAATTATTTTCCTTCATTTTTCTAAAAATCTATGTTCTAAAAGCCTAAAACACTAATTAATTGTTTTAGCCTACTTTAATTAATCATTAATTTGTTGTCTTGGCCCACAAGCCTAAGCCCATTAATTGTGAAGCCCACCAATTTAATAAATCAATTAAATGGTCACACTTGTCATGTAGAGACAAATGGTGAACATTTTGATTAATTAAATTGTACAAACTTTTAAATAAGGGTACTAGGTGGCACGTGCGATGCACGTAGTGTGCAATGCACACTAATTTGGGGCCGGTTGGTGCATGGAGAATGGGAGAGTGGGTATGTGTGCATGGGTAGTTTATTTGTGTGTGGGTGGTTGCTATAACTTCTACTCCTATCCTAGCCCTCCATTCTACAACTATCCAATCAATCCTAGCCCTCCAATCTACTTCAAAACTAGTATAAATACCCCCCCCCCCCCCCCCCCCCCCTTTTCCTACTTGTATTCTACATTCAAGCAAATATTAAAGGAGATATATATACATATTAGGGTGTGAGTTGTGTGTTGTGTTCCCCCTTGGAGGCCAGCTTTTCAAACCCCCCAATCTTAGAGGCTTTCGGTTTTTGGCAAGGAGCAAGGAGGAGAAGTTCGTGCATTGCAATCTAGGAGGTTCTAGGGAATTTTTCTTAATTGGGTTTTCTTCAAAAGGTGGGTGTTTCTAATGACTTTTAGAGTAGAATTCATGCTAGGGAATGATAATTGAAGTATTATTATTAACTACTAGTTGAAATGAAATACATGCTTGTCTAATTAGAAGAAAATCGTTAATTAGCAAACGTATGTTGATTGATTACTAGAGTTATTGCCTATGAGTAAAGGTGTATGTTTCTCATTGTTATAAACATAAGAATGCATGTTAGTTATGTCTAAATTACAATTATGTGAAATTCACTAGTAAGGAATTGAGCCATGCTTATTGATAAAAAAATGCTAAATTAGAATAGTGTGTTAATTGAATTGATTGAATTGTTTGTTAATAGATGTAATGAATTCCCTATTGTGATATTTATCATGTGGAAAATTTGAATAAAATGATAAAGAATGTCCTTTTGCATATAAATAAATGAATGCATCATGTGTAGATTAATTAATAAAAATGGAAGTTTTTACTCACATATGAAGTTGATTTTGTGCTCTAAAAACCTCTTAGTTATCAATGGGTAAGCGAACATCATTGTGGTGAATTATGTGTGAGAAAACATCTTTGGTTATGAACAATTATGTATTGGTTTTCAAATGTCGAAATAATATTCATAAAATGCAAACTATGGCAAATTACATGTTTTAAAAGAGTGAAAAACACCTTTAAAAATATTGGTTATGGTGGAATTGAATGTAGTTTTAATCTGGAAAGTTATGTTTCAAAAAGGAAAGAAAAAGGAACTGAAAACATTTTTTTGAGAAATTGAAAACTAATAGCACAGTCGACCGACTATTGTAACAGTCGACTGCTCTGATCGTTTTATTTTGAATTTAAAAATCATCGCAGAACAGCCGACTGGCCATATGAGACAGTCGACTTCTCTAACTATTTTATTCTCGAGCCTTAGAACCTTGCAGAACAGCCGACTGGTCAGGGTTATCAGTCGACTGCCCTGAAGTTTCAAATAATATTTGTATTTTGGGAGACAACCTCTATGACCTGAGGCTTTGTACAAGTGAGACTGTTTTTACAAAAAAAAACTCATTTTGATTATTAACTTAAATTGTTTCTTTAAGAAATTAGAATGGATTGTTTCAGAAGTTTAAAATGAGATTTTGGTAATGAGAAATTTGAAAGGTGTGAATTGTGAAACCAATTGAAAATGTGAACTGTGAAATTGGAATGGATTGAAATAGAATTATGTGAGCGTATAAACTAGTGAGTGTGACATGTTCGAAAATTTCAGTTTTCAAGTATCTATGCATTGAATTATTGATTATGATGAGTTATGAAAAATATGAACACATGAACACTATGCTTATTAAATGTGAATTGTGATTAATCATGAAAAGATTTTATGAGCATGACATTGTAATTATGAGTTGAAATTGAGAATTAGAGTATAGCCAAGCCTTATACCGGCAATGAAAGAATTGTGAAATGGTATTTTGAAATGAGAAGACCAAGGTTGGGTCATGTGAATTAAATGAATAAGACCGGTATAGTGGAAGTGCTACATTCTAAGAGATTGATTTTATTCATGATTCAATTAAATTAAGGATTAGTTACATAGTGAAAATGTGATGAAAGTAAGAGAAAAACATTGAGTATGAGGGCCATTGGATTGGCGGCGTGAAAGTATTCACAGGATGTCTCATGATGAGTTATGATAGGGCGTGGATACAGCTCCAGAGTACCGTCCCGGTGGCGATGCTCGTAGGGTATTTGACGACTGCGGGTGGTGTCATGTCTATGGTAGGAGCTGAATTACCACAGGATGCCTGCATGACGAGTCATGTGTCAGTGCGTTGGGATTCCCTCTAGGATGCCTAGACATGAGTTCGTAGGTCAGAAAACATCTAGGATACTTACCATAGTTACAGTAGTAGAATAAGTCATGGCGAGGGATTGAACCTTACAAGATGAAGAACGGTTAAGGGCTTGCCCTCGGACCTATGTAGTATGAGCTGCATAGACTCTGAACAAGTGCGCATTAGTGTCATATAATACAAATAATTGTATTAAGGACTAAGTGCACATTCACAACACGACATCAATAAGATAGTTCTTTTCAGCTTTGTTTGTGACAAGTTTGTGATTGTTAAGAAATGAGAATCGTTATACTGTTTCCGGCATAGAGAGGATGGCCGTGTATAATATTTCGTCAGTTGAATGAACTGACGTGCCCACAGTTTTATATGCAGGGTAAGATGCTCGACAATTGAAGTATACATGTTGCGCAGGATTGATTTAAATATTGTTTCATGTAATTCATTGTAATATGGCTTCCGCTGTGATATTGTACAAGTGTAAATGTAACTCTGATAAAAGAAAACTTTTTATTTCCTTGTAAAATTGTACAAAAGAAGTGTAAAGATCCTATGGAACTCGAATTCAGTTGTATTTTGGAATTCGGGGTGTTACACACATAGCCACTAGTGGATAGACTTTCACCAAATTCTGTGCACTATGATGCATCAGAATATCCTTCCAAAACTGAAGGATGTCCAAAGCAGCACAAAGCCTACTATTGAGTACCACTTAGGTAACTCATTAGCCTCTTAAGGACATTCCAATGTGACGTACTAAGATTACTAGTTCATATGGGTAAAAAGAAAACAAAATTGGGCACGAATCTTAAAGCATTTAGGGGTAAAATAGTAATTTTCAGTGGAAACAAGCTCGACGAGAGGGGATGGGCCATTTTTAGGCCTATTGACCCAATTCAGTCTATAACAGGGACTGCTACAACAACCCTAGCAAAAGAAGTTCAGATTAATTAGAAGAACCCAGTTTAAACCCCCTATTTCTAGGGGGAAACCGATTCTATCCCCTCATGCTCAAGAGAGAGTTTGATAACTCTATCTCTTCATCAAGAGAAGAGTCCCGACTTGATCTCTTCAAATGGAGTGGGTAATCGAATCTATCTAAACACCGGGAAGAAGAGATAAATGAATATCTTAAAACTGCCCCTCTCAGCAACTATATATACCTCGAGACCTCTTCAGAAATTAAGTAATTGCAAATTCCTCCCTCAAAACCCACCATAGCTCTGAGTTTCTGACTTGAGCGTCAGAGGGTGCCGTGGGGCCACCCCCGATGTTTCAAACTTGTTTGCAGGTCCACGAGAGCGATATCAGCAGTTCCTGGTGATCATATTTCGAAGTCAAGTGCAGTTTTTGGCGATCAACATCGACGAACAACGAATGTTTGATCTTTATTGTTTTATAGAAAGAATTCACATATCTATTTTCTCCCACACTGAAATTAGCAATAACAGATTTTTACCGTCTGTGAAAAACAGAAAAGATTCCTGATCCAGCTTCGTCGGTCCAAAACTACCATCTCAGCCATGCTTCCAAGAAGGAAGGGGAAGTGGACGAATACCAGCTAATAAGCCAACCACCCTCCTTAACCTCCTCCTCGTGTGGAGGACCTCCCTCAACAACTTCAACAGGTTCAACAGTCTTAACCAGATCAACAGTCTTATTTAAAACAACCCCTTCTTCAGCAGATTCGACCTCTGTCCAGAGGAGCTTGGGGTGGATCTGGGCCAAAGCAGCACAAGCAGCTGCTTTGGGCCCCAAAATTTATAGGGGCCCCATATTTTTTAAATTTTTTATATAAATGTATGTAATATTGGGCTGAAAAAGGTAATGTTTGCTTTTTGGATCAGTTTTTAGGCTCATAATCCTAGGAATTCTAAACGTCTCTTCAGTTTCTTTTTTCTTTTCTCTCAATTTTAATCATCATCCTCTGACCTCAGCCAAAATAATAATAATAATAATAATAATAATAATAATAATAATAATAATAATAATAATAATAATAATAATAATAATAATAAAAGGAAAACCAATCTCGTCACACCGACCTCCTCCATCATTCCGGAGGACCTCGCCCAGCGACCTCTACTCCTCGCCAACAGCTGACCCCAATCTGATACCGCCTTCCACCGTCGCCGGTCTCCTTTTGTTGTGCACTTTTCAATTCGATCGAAGTGGTTATGTTGTAAAATAGGGTATGTTCTAACTTTTAATTTCCTTCTATTTTCAATTAGTTTCTATTGTTTGTATGCAGTATGTCTTAAGTCATTTAATTAATATTTTTATTTTATAATTTTAGAATTCATTTGGAGAAAAATATGTATTCAATTTTGGATATAGGACTGAAATTGGAGAAAATGATGATGATTTGAAGGAAAAGTGAACTTTGCAAGTTGCAACAACTTGGTGTTATTGTTCCTTAACTTTGTTATTTAAATTTTGTGTAGTTTATTTAATATTTGAAGTATGCCTACCAGAAAGTACGATTACGAACATGAAAAAAGGAAAAAAAACAGAGAATTGAAGAATTGACCCAATCTCAAAAGGGTGCAATGGACAAGTTTTTTTAAAAACACTAAACAAACTAATTTGGCTAGTGAAAGTGATGAACCTCAAGCTTTGGTTGATGAGGAACATAGAAATAAGTCAATTGATGAGGAAATTGAACATATAGTGAATGGGGAGCATAAGAATGATGCAAAAGGTCCAATTTAAGGACTTGCTTAGGGCCCCCTTAAACTCAGGTAAGCCTCTGAGAGGAACAACACTGGGGTGCTCTTGCCAAAGACATCCCGAACAGTACCCTATATGGCCGTTTTTCGGAAATAGAGGTTCAGCCCGTACCTCGGTCCCTTCTATGGTGGCCCAGTCGTAGCCAGACCTCTGTCAAATCATCGTCAACCGACAATAGGGGTTCGACCTCCGAGTTCGCCTGAACCAAAGATGAGTCTGTAACACCCCAGAAATTTAAATTCATTATTTTGAATTATTAAATAATTTAAATTTGATTTATTTGACTATTTTGACTGTTTTGGGAAATTACTGTTTTGCATGTGCAAAACACGTGCAAATATTATGAAATGAAAATTCTAAAATTTTGTGTTAATAAATTAATCTATATTTATTAATTGATATGTTTTTTAAATTTTTTTTTGATTAAGAAACTACGTTTGAAATTGTTTTGATAAAATGATTTTTTTTTAAAAGAAATCGTTTTGGGGCCATAAAAAGAGCCCAAAATTAAAATTTAAAATTTTGAAATTTCCTGATTTGGGGCCGGCCAAGTGTGAGGGATTAGAGTACAAAGTCATGGAGCAAATTTGATTTTGTTATATTTGGAAAATATCTAATTGATTTGCTGAATATTCTAATTTATAAAACTTTGGATCTTTGAAGACTTATTTGCAAATTTTTCTCAAGATAACCTAATCCAAAACCCCGGCCATATATTAAAGAGGGTAAAAGTAGGTTTCGGCTTCCTTTTACGTTTGCTTGTGGGTGATTTTTTTGGAGTCTTGGATAGAGTTTTTGCATAAGGAGGAGAAGTGCTTCTGGGGTTTTCTTTCGAATTCTTCAAGAAGTAGACGTCTCTCTACCTCTCGTGTTTGTTATTCTTGTTTGTTATTATTGATCTTGATTGTTTTAGTATCATTCTCGGAAATCAATTTGTAGATCTATGATTGTATGTAGCATGAATGTGGTGTTTGCTTTGAAATAAATTGTAGAGATGGTTTATCTGAAATGTTTGATTGAAACTATGAAGAAAGAAATCAATTTTTATGAGAGTTGGACATTATAATTGATTAGTGATTATTATACCATGTTAGGGTATGAAAAGATTAAATTTTTAGCTTATAAAATTGATTAAGTGATCATGCATAATATTATTATTGTTTAGATCTTAATATTGATCTAAAGAGGCTTGTGTGGTTGCTATAAAGATAAAACTTTGGAGATTATTTGCTGTTTTAATGTGTTAAAATTTATATATATTAAATTCGAGTTGATTGGAGTTGAATATAGCATGTATAAACACCCAAAGAATCGAATTTTATCAGTCGAGGGTGGGAGGGTTAGGGGTTGAACCCGGGTTTGCACAGTGCAACCCGAGCACTGTGCAGACCCAGGGTTACTATTTTTTGAAGGGTTTGGCTGTGCTCGATGGGGCTCGGGTTTGGCTTTGTGTGGGGGCTTGGGGGTGTGCTAGGGTTTGAGATAAACCTTAGTGTAAGCATATATGTGTGTGTGTGCGTGCGCGCGCACACGTGTGTGTGAATTATAATATGTGTGTGAAGTTTATTTGATTTTAAGGTCAAGTCTTGAAGATGCAAAATTTCAGATTTTCCTTAAATTATAGTTTCAGAATTTGATGAAATAGAGTTTAATTCTTTGTATAATTGAATTATAAAATTGTGGGATATGATCTTTTGGTTATAGATGAGATATAAGCTTAAATTTTCAAATTTTATGTTTCAGTATTAGGTTAGTTGTTCTCAAGATGGAGAACATATAAATTTCATTTTGTGAGAAAACTAGTTTTCAAAATTCATGTATTTGAGATACAATTTCAAGTGTTTCAAACCTATATTTTAGATGAATATAATTCTCAATTTCGAGGGGTTGATTGCTCACTTTTGAACATCGAAGTTTCAGATTTTTAAGAAGTTATTTTTCAATTTTAAGAGATGAAAGTTTCAAATTTTAATACTATGAAATTTCATATTTTAGGGATAAATCTCAGAGTTTATAGAGAATTATTGTTCAGTTTTGATTGATTAAAATTCCAGAAAATTGATTGTGTTTTCAAATATGGAAAAGAGTATTTTAAATATGAAATAAAGAGGTATCATAAATTTGTTTTGTTTCTATAAATGAAGGGGTCTTTATGGAAGCAAATTGCCTATTAAATGAGGAATGAGATATGGTAGAGATGTTGTGGATAAATAAATGTTTAATATTTTGTATGAGATAATCTAAATTGCGGTTATGATTGTGATATAGTGGAAAAGTGGTATTTCCAAAAAAGAATAAAAGAAAGATGTTTTGATAATTGAACCAAGTGGTGGTTCTTATTTGAAATTTAGGCTGTTATGAGAACCCTAGAAAGATGTGGTTGAGGTATTTGTGTTATGAGCCTGGAAAAGTGGTATTTCCAAAAAAGAATAAAAGAAAAATGTTTTGATAATTGAACCAAGTGGTGGTTCTTGTTTGAAATTTTGGTTATTATGAGAACCCTAGAAAGATGTGGTTGAGGTATTTGTGTTATGAGCACTAGAGGCTGAGCAGGACCTTAGATTATCGGCAGTGAATTATTTGATCGTAGGATTTAGCTAGGGGGCTAATGTTTCTAGTTTTGTGGAGTTAAGTCCGGTAGGGTAAGCTAGCTCTAGGTGACTCATGTTACCCCTTTTTTTAACATAAGGACAATCACTAGTTGGAGATATGATGAAACAAAAGCAAACGTGAGTATGAGAGCTCTAGAATATTTCGCGGAGTGAGATATTCTTTAGTATTCCGAGATGAGGGATGAGTGAGGCCCTAGGATGTTCTGCGGAGCGGGATTGATCTCCAGTATTCCGGGACGAGAGTGACGCTCATGGGATGTTTGTGCAATGAGGGTTCCAGGATGACCTGTGGAGTGAGGTATTCTTTAATAATTTCTGTACGAGAGTAGAAGAGGATCCAGGATGATCCGTGGATAAAGTCTGACCTCCAGTATTCCGGGGCAAGAGCCAATACTTGTAAAATGTCTAAATCTTGTAGTAATCATGGTTGTATGTTGCATAGCATGGGATCGAACCCTGAAATGTGGTGAACGCTAAGGGCTTGCCCTTGGACCTATGTTGTATGGGCAGCATAGAATCTGAATTAAGTATGCATTAGTAAGCATCGTAGGCACTTGTGTTATCCTTGAACTTTGATTTATGCACTTCCGTTGTTTTCATGACACATGTTTGTTTCTTCAGTATCAGTATTTATTGTTGATTTGTGATTCTTTTATTGTTGTGCAAAAAGCATGTGGTTGTGAGATATTGGATTATCGCTGCTTTAATCAGCAAAGCGTCAGTTGTATGTAACTGACGTGCCCACTGTTTGTCAGATTGTTTTGCAGGACTTGCCAGTGAGTGGCCTAGCAGGAGTTAAAGCTTGGGTTATGAGAAGATCGAGTTTAAATTATTGATTCAAGTTGTATTAAAATTAGTTGTATTAAAAGTGTTTTAATTTTTTGCCGTGCATTGTATTAAGTATTGATGTAATTTTTAAAACAATTTTCCTGTATTTTGTGCTGTGTTTGGTTTACATTGAAGTAAAGATTCTGGATTTGTGTCATATTTCCGATTATGAAATTCGGGGCGCTACAAAGTCCATGGCGAAGTCCTCTGTCCTGAACGGTATGGAATTAAGAGGAGCCTCTCTCCTCGAAGACAGAGTTCCAGAAGAACTCTCTCTCTAAGGGTGCGAAGAAGATCTCCCTCTCCCTCTCCTAGGGGACGAAGAATGTATCCTTCTTATCGGCAACAAAGAAGCCAAACTGCAGCACGTCAACTAATTCACATGACCAACAGAGATGAAGAGGCATCCGTCACTAAGGTAGAGTTCCAAAATTTCAAAGATGAGATCCTCCAGGCACTCAACGTCGCCCCAAGCAAGGGACAACAAGCAAACATACACCGCCTCACAACTATACATGAAGAAGACTCCCGCATGTCAACTAGATCTAACGAAAGGGAAGACCCAGTTCTCTGCTGTCCCTGATCGATGGAGGACTATCTCAGCAAAATCAATCATGAGGAAGACCATCAAGCCAACAGATTTCACCCTAGCATACCTCTCATATCCAAATCAATCATGGAAGCCCATGTCCCCGAGACCATCAAGCTACTTCACTTCGAGTCCTAGTTAGGAGAGTCTGACCCGGCTGATCATATTGAGAGTTTTAAAACCATGATGATGATCCATCAAGCCTCAGATGCACTTCTTTGCAAAACCTTCCTTGCCATATTGAAGGGGTCAGCAAGGGAGTGGTACTCCCACCTATCACCGGGTTCCATCTCGTCATTCGACCAATTTGAGGAGCTCTTCCTCACCCACTTTGTAAGTAGCCGCCAAACTGAGAAGACAAGTGTCTCTTTACTATACCTGAATCAAAGAGAAGGGGAATGACTCAGGACTTTTTCCAGCACTTCACAGTCGAGTCCCGGTTTATCGCCTCTCTTGATCAAGTACTGGAGCTCGCTGCGTTCAGACTCAACTTCAACCATGCTAATATGAAGGCATCCTTCGCTAATAAACCTTATCGGGACTTCTCAGAACTATTGCTATGGAGTGAGAAGTACATCCTGGCTGAAGAGGCTCTCCAACCCTGCAGTCAGACGGAGCCCTCCTCCGGAAACAAACGAAAGAGTGAAAATGAAGAGGGCACCAAGAAGATTTAGAAGGACAACAATAGCCAGTGCCGCCCTCCTCCTTGCTTTGAGCAGTTCACCGTCCTCAATGCCAATATAGCAGCAGCTCTCATGGAAATTGAGAATGAAGGGCTGCTTTGCCCCCCCTCCCCTTACCCAAGATGAACACTCTAGGAAAAGACTAAAGATAAGTGGTGCCATTTTCACATAGATCGTGGACACAGCACAGATGATTGTCGGGCTCTCAAGGAAGACATCGAAGAGCTTATTCAGCGAGGGCAGCTTTCCAAGTTCGTCCGAAAGGATAGGGCCGACCCTTTACCACCCCAAGCAGCTAACAAGCGAGAAAAGAAGCCCTCTGAGTCCCAAGACTCAAAGCCAAAAGCTGTTCTACACTCCATCCACGGAGGCCCTATGTGGGATAATCAAACTCTTCCCAGAAGGCCTTCATCCGAGAAGTGAATTCGCTACAGAACTTCCCCCGGCCAAGAGCCTTGGAGTCCCGATGATATTCTCAGATAAAGACTTATAAGGCTTCTGAATGCCCCCAATGTAATGCACTGGTCTCCACATGGCCAACCGCGAGGTACGTCGCATCCTAATCGACAATGGCAATTTTGTCAATATTCTTTTCCTTGAAGCTTTCAAAGGCCCTAAGCTTACTCGAGACCGTCTCAATCTTATCGAAAACATGCTCCACGAGTTCTCTATGGTGTCAGTCTCATTCGAATGAATAGTCACTCTTGATGTGTCTGTAGGGAAAGTCCTGACAACCTAAACCGAGGTAATAGATTTCATGGTCGTCAACGTGAAAACCGCTTACAATGCCATCCTTGGACGACCGAACATAGCAGTACTTCAGGTCTTACCCTCAGCTTTCCACATGGAAATGAAGTTCCTGACCCCAGCGGGAGTAGGAGAGGTCAAAGGAAGCCAATAGACAGCTCGAAGGTATTACACAACTACAATGGGGGGCTCAGTCCTCTTGTTCGAGGCATTATAAATCTCCTAAGGGAATGGTCAGGTCACTTCTGAACCAGTCGATGAGCTCGAGGAAATATCTTTCTATAATAAAGACCCAACCAAGAGTTTTTGAGTAGGTTAAAGAACAGATCATTGAATGCATCAGAGGGAACCTAGACCTATTTGCTAGGACCACTGCCAACATGCCCGGTATCTCAGAGGAACTAATCATGCACGATCTCAGTGTCAACCCTGAAGTTAAACTGGTCTAGTAGAAACATCGTAAGTTCGCTTCTGACCGACAGAAAGCCATCAAGGAAGAAGTAGATAAACACCTGGTCGCTCGTTTCATCCAAGAAGTCAACAATGCTGAGTGGCTAGCTAACATGGTGATGGTGAAGAAAGCCAATGACAAATGAAGAATCTGCATCGACTTCACCGACTTGAACAAAGCATGCCTCAAAGATTTATTTCCTCTCCCAAGCATCGATGCCTTGATTGACGCTACGTCCGACCACAAACTCCTGAGTTTTATGAATGCTTTCTCAAGATACAAGCAGATCAAGATGCCCCCCTCCCCCTGACATTTCGAAGATGTCTTTTATCACCAACCAAGGTCTTTATTGTTATCGGGTCATGTCATTTCGACTGAAGAACGCCGGAACCACTTATCAATGCCTCTTTAACAAGGTCTTCAAGTAACAGATTAGCATGAACATGAAAGTCTATGTGGACGATATGTTGGTGAAGAGCCTTAGCAAAAGAGACCATGTGATCGACCTCCAGGAAGCCTTCGACGTCCTGCGAGAGCACAATTTGAGGCTCAATCCCTCTAAATGTGCCTTCAGGGTGTCCTTCGACAAATTCCTAGGGTTTTTGGTCAGCCAGAGGGGAATCGAAGTCAACCCAGTGAAGATCTAAGTCATACTGGACATGGCTCCCCCATCCAGTGTTAAGGAAGTCCAAAGACTCACAGGACGCCTTGCCGCCATCTGATGCTTCCTGTGCAAATCAAGGAAGAAGTTTCTTCCATTCTTTAAAGCACTTAGGGGAGCAAAAAGCTTCAAGTGGGGACAGTCACAACAAGAAGCCTTTGAGCAACTCAATGCTTATTTAGTCAATCCCCCACTCCTGAGCCATCCCGAGCCGGGAGAGCATCTCTACCTCTTCCAAGCCACTAAAGATCAGACCCTCAGGTAGTGTTCTTTTTCTCCTCTTATAAGAGATTTACCTCTTGTAAGAGGTGGTCCCCCTCTTATAAGAGTTTTTTTAGTGTTCTTTTTTTACCTCTTATAAGACATTTTTCTCAAAATAACTTATATGCCTAAAAGACTTCTAGTAGCCTCTTTCAAATTCTTATAAGACTTTTATCACTTAAAAAGTCTATATTACCCCAAAGTCTATATTATAATTGTTACTAATTAAACTAGTTTATATATTAGTCCATAATAGCCCGGAATATGCTATCCTAGAAAAAGTGTAATCATATACATAGTTGACTGTAATATGCTATCCTAGAAAAAGTGTGGGAATTCATTCTTTACAATCTCGAACAATTATGTTAGGGATGCTGTCAAAACACTGATTTATTTAAAGATATATATATTTACGTCCAGTAAGTACATTACTTGAGTTGTGGCTAGTTGATTTGTCCTGTTATGATGCCACCATATTCAAATCCTGCAGCCGGTCAGTTTTTTTTTTTTTTTTTTTTTTAATTTTTTTATATATATATATTTACAGCTAAGGGAGAATTTATATTAGCCCATTGACCTTAAATTTTTTTAATCCAACTTCTTTGAAACAAATTATTATTATTTATATTTATACATACTAATTTTCATACTAATTAAAAGTCTATAGTAACCTGGAATTATAATTGATAATTTACACTGATTTATAAATTTAACTTGCCATTAAACTAGTTTATATATTAGTAATTTGAACTTATCTTTTCTTGTCCTTCATCTCACTATTTTTATACTTTGGGGGTAATATAGACTTTGGGGTAATATAGACTCTTGCAAGAGGTGAAAAAAGAACAGAAATCTCTTATAAGAGGTTCTTATAAGAGGTTATTTTTATATAAAAAGAACACCTCAAAAAGAGGCTCTTACTGTAAATCTCTTATAAGAGGTAACCTCTTATAAGAGGGAAAAAAAAGAACAGTACCTCAGTGCTGTCTTAGTAAGAGAAGAAGACATAACCCAAAAGTCGATCTACTATGTAAGTAAAGTCTTTCATGATGCCAAACCTCGTTACTGAAAATAGAGAAAATGGCTTATACCATGATAAGGGCTGCCCGCAACCTCCGCCAAGCCATCCAAGCGCATTCAGTAGTGGTTTTCATTGATCAAACCCCCAATCAGGTACTACACAAGCCAGAGTGTTCAGGTCGGCTCATGAAATGTTCTATTGAACTGAGCCAACACGACATCAGCTATCGACCGAGGATGACCTTCAAAGCTGAGGCTCTAGCTGAAGCCATTATGGAAAGCACCATTCTTGACCCCCCTAAGGAAGGTGAAAACCCTCCGTTCTTGATTGTCTACGTGGATGGATCCTCACGCATCGAGGGAAGCGAGGCCGGAGTTATCCTAACAGGCCCAGATGAGTTCACCCTCCAGTAGTCACTTTGCATCAACTTCCAAGCCTCCAACAATAAAGCAAAGTATGAAGCGCTAATCGTGGGCCTCATCGTAGTCTGCAAAGCTGGAGCTAGGCAGGTCAAAGTGTTCAACAACTCTCAGTTGGTAGTGAACCAAGTCCAAGGAGACTACGAAGCCAGGGATGACTGTATGATCAGGTATCTAGCATACCTCAGAAAGCTACTAGCTGCATTCCAAGATATAGAGGTTACTTGCATCCCCACAAAAAAGGGGCAAGCAGATGCCCTCTCCAAGTTAGCCTCCTCCTCCTTCGAAGGAATTAACCACACTGTTTTTATTGAGGTCCTGCTCGAGCCTAGCATTGAAGAATAAATCTCAGAACTCATGGTGATCACTCTTCCGGTACTTGAGAACAATTGGATGGAACCTTTGGATGAGTTCCTCGACAAAGGAATCCTTCCCCCTAACCCCAAGGAGGTCAGGAAAATCCGAGTGAGGACAGAGTGATTCACACTTATCTAAGGAGTCATGTATAAATGTTCTTACACTCCGGTGGACAGAAGACCCTATCTGTTAGGTTTCGAGGGTAATCTCAGAATAAATACACTGCGAAAAAAAATATAATCAAAACCTAGCCATGGATCCATGCGAAAACCATAAATCGTGTTTAGAAGTTATACCTTAAAGATGAACCTGCTGTCTCCACAGTATGCCGATCACAACATTGTAATATTGCGGTGCCTCCACGGTATCCACATGAACGAATCAAATCAAGCTTTCCCTCACGCTGCAGTGCTAGCTGCGGGAAGGGGATGTTCCTCACGATCTCTCTCTCTCTCTCAATTTCTGTGACAGCTAGGTTTTTTCTCAACTCTTTCTTGTCCACAGATACATCTCATATATATAGATGCAGAAAATCGACCCTAAGAGAGTAATGAGGCTGCTGGGCTAACAATCTGATCTGGGTCAGATTCGTGTGTAGGCCTTTGAACTTTAGTTGACCCATTTAATCAAATTAATTACCCAACCATGTTAGGAGTCCAAGTCTTACTAGGATTCTCAATTAAATTCATCTCATGAATTTAAATCTAATTTCGATCCATTCTAAGTGTGTGACCCTGTAGGTTCCCATTACGTTGACAGTAATACTAAAATCATATTCTAGTGTTACAAATAGTCAGCGGTATCTAGTAATACATCACTGCTACTCAAGTAACGGAAATGCTGACCAATGTTGCCATGTAGTCTAGTTCTTTTGTCCAGATGTGTAATTGACCACAAGGCATAGAGCGTGTCACTGTTGTATAGTTCAATCTTTGTTTTCTTGATGTCCGAGTAGACTTACTAAAACAAATGAGCTCAATATCTCATATTGACTTATTTAAGTACAACCATGCATTTTGTAGTCTCACTCAATCAAGGGGCCCGTAGATGTCGCTCCTTTTATGTAAGAGTGAGAAATCCTATCTAAGTCACTCACATCTCTCTGCATGATTTGTAGTATATCCAATAGTCGACTTTATAATCACCTTATTACATGCAACGTTTGACGACATTAAAACATATAACTCTCAGGTGGGGAACCATAGTGACTTCAAGTCAAAGGACTACGACACCATGGTCACTGTGCGAACTGCTTATGATACTCACGTAATGATCCATGCAACATTCTCATGGTGGGTCAGTCCAGTACATTATTACTCTAATATGTACCCATGTGAAGACTTGATATCTCATATCTATGACCAGTGAGATATGGTCATCAGTCTACTCACATACTAGTCTCTCTGTATTATTTTTGTCCTAATTCACAATAATACTTGACTAGGGACATTTAAGAATAGTGTTCTGATTACAACCAATATGATCTCACAATCAAGTTATACACTTGATATCCCATGATATTGAACCTACTATTCTATGGACTTTATTATGTTCATTGAATCACAATAACAACACAATAAATGAAATACCTCATATATGAAATAAATATCATGATACAATGTAAACTAGTAATGTCAATACACAACTGGCCTCTAGGGCACACACTAATGCTATCTATGGTGCCTCTCCTCTGAGGAGGTCCAATTTCCTTTGAAAGCAGTTCATGAAGGGATTTGAGGCACTCATATGGGAGCTAGATCCCTTTCCCACAAGATCTTCAACCACTGATATTTTTGGCCTACCCTTCTCAATGATGCTCAGTTATACATCCGCCAATGTGCTTCTTGTCAAAGTTTCTCAACAATCAAACAAACACCTCAGACCGAGCTCAGTTCCATGTCCTGTCCAAATCCCTTTGCCATGTAGGGGATGGATTTGCTCGGGTCGTTCCCTCCAGCGATCGGGCAAAGAAGCTTCATCATGGTGGTCATTAATTACTTCTCTAAGTGGATCGAAGCGGAACTGTTAGGTTTCGATGGTAATCACAGATTGAAAACACAGCAAAAAATCAAAAAATATCGTAACCTAGCCATGGATCCAAGCGAAAAAACCATAAATCGTGTTTAGGAATTATACCTTATAGATGGATCTGGTGTCTCCAAAATATACTAATCACAGCACTGCGAAGGTTGCGGTGCCTATACTGTATCCACACAAATGGATCAAATCAAGATCCCCCTCACGCCGCAGTGGTAGCTGTGGGAAGGGGATGTCCTTCACAATCTCTCTCTCCCACAGTTCCTGTGACGGCTAGGGTTTTTTCATGCGTCCTTTCCACAGAAATATATCATATATATAGGTACAGAAAAACAATCATAAGAGAGTGGTGAGGTGGTTGGGCTCACAATCTGACCTGGGTCAGGTTCGTGTGTGGGCCTTCCAACTTTAGTTGGCCCATTTAATCTTACCCAACTATGCCAGGAATCCAAGTCTTACGAGGATTCCCAATTAAATTCATCTAATGAATTGAATACATTTTAAGTGTGTGACTCTATAGGTTCCCATTACGTTGACAGTAATACTAAAATCTTATTCTAGTGTTACAAATAGTGAGCAGTATCTAGCAATACATCACTGCAATCAAGTAACGAGAATTCAGTGATTTGACTTGACCTGTCCGTGACCAATGTTACCATGTACTCTAGTCCTTTTGTTCAGATATCTTAATTGACCACATGGCATAGAGCGTGCCACGCTTGTATAGTTCAATCTTTGGTTTCGTGATGTCCGAGTAGACCTACTAAAACAAATGAGATCAATGTCTCATATTGACTCATTTGAGCATTGCCATGCATTTTGCAGTCTCACTCAATCAAGGAGCCTGTAGATATCGCTCATGTTATGTAGGAGGGACAAATCCTATCTAAGTCACTCACAACCCTCTGCATAATTTGTAGTATATCCAATAGTCGACTTTAAAATCACGTTATTACATGCAATGTTTGACAACATTAAAACATATAACTTATCATGTAGGGAACTATACTGACTTCAAATCAAAGGACTACATACACCATGGTCACCGTGATAATCACTTATGACACTCACATAACGATCCATGCAACATTCTTATGGTAGGTATTTCCAGTGCATTATTACTCTAATATGTACCCATGTGAAGACTTGATATCTCATATCCATGATCCGTGAGAAATGATCATCAGTCTACGCACAGACTAGTCTCTATGTATTATTGTTGTCCTAATTCACAATAACACTTGACTAGGGACATTTAAGAATAGTATTCTGGTTACAACCAATAAGATCTCAATATCAAGTCATGCACTTGATGTCCCATGGTATTGAACCTACTATTCTAAGAACTTTATTATATTTATTTAATCACAATAAATAACAAAATAAATAAAATGCCTTATATATAAAATAAATGTCACGATGTAATATAAACTAGTAATGTCAATATACAACTGGCCTCTAGGGCATACACTAACAGGAACCACTAGCAACCATCACGGAAAACATAGTCCAGCAATTCTTTTGAAAAAAACATCGTTTGTTCGTTCGGCATCCCCCGGATCCTGGTAACAGACAGTGGAACTCAGTTTGCCGCTAAGACGTTCGGCCAATGTCATGTACTCGTATTCTGTATTTTTGGTAAGTGGGGCGTGACAAGGTTTTCAGTAGTATCAGAGCCCGGGTTTGGATAATATATCAGCCAAATGTGACTAACGTAAGGAGGTTTGGTTTTGACTGATATATTAGTCAGATTTTGGTTTAACCGGTTTGACTCAACAGTATGTACAATACAAGAATCACATGAATAATCGATAACCAACAATCTAGATACTAGTCTTCCTTTTTGGTCCCTTCATACTCAATTCTATGATTCCTTGTTTCCTTCCATCTCTTGCAATTGTCCTCATTGATTGATTCCTTTTTGGGTATAATTTTATTCTTTTGTACCCATATCTTTTGATCTGGTGTTATCCATTCTTTTATTCCTGCTTGGTTGTCGATCGGCCTCGCTCGATCTACAACGACATGTCTGCAGCTTGGATTTCTGTGCAGAGGAAGCGTGGTGGGCTCATAACCCACAGGTCCCAGAATTCTCATGTTGTTTCTCTTTCTTTGCATTGTTTATTCCCTTACTCTTACATTTCCATTGTCATCATTCATTGAACCTTTATTTGACCTCATTCTAGATCGCGTCATTTTTACCCATGTTCTTTCTTATTCTGGTGTTGCCACCATTTTGTCTTTTTCGATTTACCCTTTGTTTTGTTAATTCATCAGTTTGTTTTGCTTTGTCCTACGTACCGCCTGAGCAAATTTCGAGGATAAAATTTTGTTATAAGGTGGGTAGGATTGTAACCCCCATTCCCGCTAATATTTTCCATGTATTTTCTATAATTTGATTTTTATAGATTTATTTTGTGCTAAATTCATTTCTAATTTTTATTAAAGTATTTTTTTAATTGAAATTATATTCATTTCGAATAACTGGGTATTTTGATCTTACTTTCTATTTCTTATTGACCGGTTATTCATATTTGAGCCTAAATCAAATCTATCATTATTATTGGATTATTTTGGTAAAATTGTTAAACCCAAATACTATTTTGTTGTATAATTTTATTATTGTTATGATTATAACTATTAATTGTTATTTCTTGATTATTTAATTAAATTTCATCTATTGAATTATTTTATTACTGTACTTGATCTAATTTTAAGCCCAATTTATATTCTATTCATTTGTATTATTTATTTATTTATTTGGATTTAAATTTTTGTTCATGAAATACTTTGTTCTTCTTGATGAACTATTTTATTGTTGATCCTATTTTTCTTTTATTTAATTGTGAGTATTTTATTTGAACCCTATTTTCTTCAAACATATATCTTGTTGAACCCCAAAACTCAATTGCAATTTATTCTCATCTCAAAATCCAATATCTTTGGATCCTAACCGAATAACCCAACAATCTACTTGTATTCTATAAATATAACCATAATACAAATCCTAAAAATACAGAATACAATTTGTAGCAGTCATAATTTCTCTCTCCTCTTTCTCTCTCCTCCCTCTTTCTCTCTCCCTGTCAGCTAAAATCCCACCCAACCCCGACCATTCTCCGATCACCATCTCCGGTGAGCACTCCCCGACCTCCACCACTCCAGCGCCCCCTCCAACCAACACCCGTCGACCCCACCGGCCCCATCCATCGAGCGGCTCCTGCTCAGCCCCATCGTCGACTTCCCCTTAATGCCCAGACCCAATGCCCCTTGCAGCTGTCCCCTTTCCGATCAACGAGCTCAGCCAGCAGTGCCCCGCGCCGCCACCCTCAGCCAGTCGACGCCCTACACTCAGCCCATCGAGCCACCCCGCTGCTGCTCCCTTTCCCCTCTCGATGCCAGCACCTGCTGTTGTCCTCTCCGTCACCTGTGCCTGTGCACCACCCCACGAACTTGCTTCCATCTCTAGTCGCTGTCGATCATCGCTATTTCCCCCCGCCGTTGTCTCTCTCTCTGCTGTGTGGTGTTCAGGAGGAAAGGGATGTGATTTGCTGTTGGAGTTGTGAAGGGGATTTGATTTTTCTGTTTGGTGTTATGGAAGGGAATTGTGTTTGTTGTTTAGAGTTTGTGAAGGGAGGGATGTGATTTGCTGTTGGAGTTGTGAAGGAGATTAGGTGTTTGCTGTGTGATTAGAAGAAGTGTTGCTATGTGTGCTGTTTTGATTGGGTGGTGTTGCCGTATTCTTTGCACGTTGTTTGCACGTGCTTCCGTGCTTTCGTGGTTCGTGTTTTGTCGTCCGGGATTCTCATCTCGTTATTCTTTGGTATTCAAACTAATCGTGCATAAGGCAAGTCACTTTTACTCTTGAATTGTTAATTGTATCAAATTCAAGTTTTTATTAAAATTCTGTAAGTAGATCCTAATCGTTTATCATATCGTTGTATTTATTATCTTTTCGTTGGGTCTATTGAGGGTTTACACGAGCTAACTCCAATATTCTTGACTTCTTGCCACTTTTGAATCCAAAGATTGAATCTTTCATGCATCCATATAGTATTCATAATAGGGTTACTCATATAATCCCGACAATTAATCTATTATAGAAAAATTGCTAGGTTGTATGTTTGATTGATCGATTTTTATTTGATTGATGTTAAATTAGTGTATGTGTGTGTTCTTGATTTTATTGATCATGTTTTATACCCATCATGCTGATTATGAAGATTATCGACTAATAGAATTGATGCCCATCATATTTAATCAATTTATTTCATAAAAATACCCAAAACCCTGTATGTTGCTTACTGACTGTATTTTGTCTGTTATTTTTGACTCAGTAAATAACTTTCTGAATAAGAATTGTAGCCTTATCTTTCTAGTTTCCAGAACTTCTTGAATTTCTGAATTCCGAGCTGTATAGCAAAAATTATGATTGTTTTACTACTGCTGTGTTTAATGTCCAGAATTGTAATTTCCCGTTTTTCTTAAATTTTATTATTCTTATATCATAGTATTATATGAATTAAAGTATGTATGTTGTATTGCATGATCCTAATTTCCTATTGTCATCATTCTAATTATCCTATTTCATGTTACCATCCTATCGCTCTCCTATTGATACTATTGTTCATCTCATGTCTCAAATTGCATATTGTATTGTTGCATTGATAAAATAATTAACAAGCTGGAGTTTAAGGGATTGGCTTAGTAGTGAATAATATAGTGATTGTGTCGGCCAGTGTTTATCAATTGATTGTGGAGTGCTTACTACGACACCCCAATCTTTTGTATCATGAACTCGTGAATCCGTGAATCCGTGAATCCGTGAATCAGTGAATCAGTGGATCATTATAACGAATCGTGCAACAATATTGTTATCATATTAGTGATTATCGTACCGACACATGATCTATAGAATTCACTACTTAGTCTAAACGAAATTAATTGTATGCATCGAATTTGTGGTATGGAACATATGGGACACAGTAGTACGTGCATTAGTTAGGATTAAAATGATTAATAGACTTAAAAATTGACACCACATCGACATTGCATATTGTACCTCATGATTCCTATTGATATCGAATATTGGCTAAGTGTTATTGATATTGATTATTGAATATTGCTATCGAGTATTGAATCATTGTTTATAACCATTGCATCGATTATCAATGATATTAATTATAGCTATCGTCCCAAATTATCGATTCCGATTGATTTATTGAATTCATTGTTATACCCTATTTTCATTGTTCTTTGCTTTCTCTACTTGCTGTCCATGACTTGCTCTAAGGACAACTTTTCTCCTCTTTTTAGATGAAGTGTTCACAGGTAATGAAGGAGAATTTCCTGCTGGAATTGGAGAACAAGCTTTCTAAAGATTTATGCTTTCTAGTTGAATATTATTGTATTGGACTTATTGTATTGAGACTTATTATTATTGTGATTGGATTTATTATTGTATTGGGCTTACAACCCAGATTTTATTATTTGTTTCCATATGTTGGTTTATTGAATTTGGATATTTCATATTGCTTCATTCCAAGTATTATTGTTCATGAGATTATTATTATTGCCTGTGCAGTTGTTCTGTATTGATTATATTGTTGAGTTGATCGGATAAATAGCTTATGGGTGACGTTAGTCATTCGCTGGGCCAATGTCATGTACTCATATTCTGTATTTTTGGGAAGCGGGGCGTGACATATCATCTCAGAACAAAAAACACTTTATTATCCAAAAGAAAATGATAAACTTATATTATGAACAGATGCTTCTGATACTCACTGGGCAAGTATTCTTTTTGACAAATAGAAAAAAAGATTATGATCTCGTATCCTATACATCAGGAACTTTTTCCACAACTGAGAAAAAATATTCTAGTTTTGACAAAGAGTTACTTTCCATAAAATATTCTGTTAAATCTTTAAAGATTTATTTACTTCGTAAAAAATTCCTTATAGAGTCTGATAATATTGCAGAAGTAAAAGTCCAAAAGAAAAAAAAAATTGTGCTTAATCCTGAAGAGAGTTTGAGACGTGTTAGACTAGCAGTATATCTTGGAATTTATCAATATGATATTGAACATATTCATGGTCATACTAATATTACTGCTGACTTTTTAACCAGGTACTATGGAGATGAAAAAAGATAAAGGACCGACGGAATATGAAGTGTTTAAAAAAATCAAAGAGTTTGAAGAAGTTCTTGGAATGCAAACCTGAGAATGGACTACTGTCCTAAACAATGAAAAAGTAGCCCCTGCTATAGAAACATCTACTGATACTACTGTATCAAAAAAACAGGAACCACTATTCCACAAGAAAAACATATTCTATTAGGGCCACCCACTTAAACAACATGGAAACATAATTCTAACAATCCAGTCCTAAAGAAGGATTGGTATAATGGAGAATTAAAACATGACAATCTGAGATTTACAATCATATAAACATTGTTTTGAGGGCATCACACGCAAATGATAAAATGGGAGCATACCACTTACCACAAATGAAAAGAACAATTCTTCAGTTATAGAAAAAATGCAAGAACAGAGCGAAGAGTTTGAAAAGGCAAAACACATTGCCAGTAATATGATCAAATTCAGCAATACTTCTACCTCATCTTCTTTGAATAAAAACATAAATAATCTGATCATAGGAAACACACCTACCGACAAGAAACTACAATCTATAATGTCTCAAATAGACATTTGTAACTTTGTGAACATCAAAAACAAACAATTTACCGACTTTGCAAAACTCTTTAAGTTCAAAGATTAGAAACTGGGAACAATTGAAGGAGACCTTCATCTCCTTGAATGTTTATATCTATACCAAATAGGTGTATTCCCTACAGAGAGATTCCTTGAACTTCTTCAAAAAATCGGGGAAAATGGTTTAGAAGATCTATTAAAAATTTCAGATCAATTGGTTAAAAAAATATAATAGATACAGAATTTTGGCATGGTTTGAGCAAATACCACATTCTGAAAGAGTAATTCAAGATGGGATCGTTCATGAACTCTACATCAACCTCACCAGAAAAGAAGACATTTCCGAAACTATCCCTGAAGTACGTGCAAAATCTATCCTATCAAAGAAAATCGGTTTCACACTATCTACAAGTTTCAAATGTGGAGTATCTGGGAAGAGAAGCAATATATTCGCCAGTAAAGTCTATCCAACTATGGGAATTAGACAGTACAAGCCGAGCCAACACTCTAGATAGAAAAAGGAAATAATAAAACATTTGAATCCGAAAAAAGCATGTATGAAGCTACAAAAGAATTTTTTTGGAGCTATAGGAAAAATACACTATATGAAAAAAAAAGGGTTCAAGATAATATCATCCTTATTGATTGGAAATGTGAAGATAGTCCTAAAGAAGAAAAATAACAAGTTTTTCAAAGTCTGAAAAAATCCTAGAAGCTAGGACCCATTGGAGCGGATGTCATGTATTCTTTCTATGAAGAGAAAGGCCAACTGGAAGAGCTAAAAATGATTTCCCCAGCTCGTACAGTCAACAACGATTTCATGCAAGAAGGAGTCAGCACTATCTAGAAGCATGGTGGGCCAATCCAAAAGAAGGTGGACATACAGAAGCGTTGTGATATTTACCAAGCTTACCTAGAAGTTACAAGCTTACTTATGAAGCTACCTAGAAGTTACCTAGAAAGATATGGTATACTAGCCAAGTGCAAAACATATTAGCTTCATGTTTGTTATGTGTTTTGTCTATATTTGCATTATGTAATGGAACCCTAGGCCATCCTTCATCTATAAAAGGTGAAGCCATTGGTTGGTGTCAAGGCATAAGGTTCTTAGTAAGAAAAAAAAGAAAAAAGACTGCATGTATGCTACTACTATCAAATAAATAAAATCTTTCCATTTTATGTTCTATCTCTTCTACTTAGCTCTTCTTGTGAATTTTTATTAAACTTTTTTTTCTTAATTTTGGATAGATCATCCTTTAATTTGACTTGCCAAAATCCCGATTTAGCATCAAACCCAGAATATATTTTGGCACCTTGTACTAAGTTCAATAATTGTTCAGCAGTTGGGATGTAATACCCATTAAATTTCCAAGCATCATTAAATTTTCGAATTTCTTGCTTTTCCTATTTTTTTGCGCCGAATGATTCTTGAATAAAAAGGCAAGAGAACTATGATTGCTATAACTGGAGAAGTTACTTACCATGCTTACTTAGGAAGTTACCTAGAAGCTTACTTATGAAACAACCTAGAAATTACCTAGAAGGATATGTTTAAGGCATACTAGCCAAGTGTGAAACATATTATCTTCATGTTTGTTATGTGTCTTGTCTATCTTTGCATTATGTAATGGAACCCTATGCCATCCTTCATCTGTAAAAGGAGAAGCCATGGGTTGGTGTCAAGACAAAAGGTTCTTTGTAAGATAAAAAACAAAGAGTGTATGTGTGCAACTACTATGAAATAAACAAAATTTTTCCTTCTTATGTTCTATCTTTTTCTACTTACCTCTTCTTGTGAATTTTTATTAAACTGGTATCAGAGCTTGGCATAATTCAGAGTTGCAGTTCTTCTCTCTTTTTCGGGTATAATAATTAAATTATTCTTTGTATAACTTATTTTAGGATGGTGGAGTAATTCCTTCATGCTGGTGATGCTTGCCATGTAATAGACTAATATTTTTAGAATCTGTTAAGCTTTTTCCTTTACACCCATGGTAGGAAACATAATTGGGTTGTGCTCTACATCCCTGAAGCAGTCATATAGGTGTGTGGTCAGTGTGTGTAGCCTAACTCCACCAGAAAACCACAGATGGAGGTATGACGATACGCCGGGGATGCCAGGGTCAAAAATGGAAACAGTCTAGCATAAACTAAATAATAAAAGTCCAATACAGGTAAGGTTTAGCAAATCCAACATGAATTCTCCATTCCATGGATAATCACCAAAAATCATATCTACAAAGAAGAAGAGTGCACACTTGCACTAAAAGCTAGTGACTACAGTTATTTGTGCTCATATTCCTAATACTTTAAAAACTACTAATTCCAATCACATAATAGGTATGTTAGACACTTTGGTTGATAAGGTGTCTAGTATTCAATCTAGCCTACTTGGTCTAGAACATAATATCGAAAAGAAAATTGATAATATAAAAATTCCTGAATTCGACAGTGATGATCTTAATAGTCAATCTAAACAACTTTGAAAATCTATCACTAGACCAGAAGGATAACTATCTTCTCCGACAGAAGATAAATTTTGTTTAATTTTACGAATAATGTTAATATGGTCAAATATTCCTCTCTACAAGAAAATACTATTTCAGTTGATGAAATAGAGAAAACATATTATAATTATTTCCTTGAGTTAAGAAAAAAAGAACTAGAAGGAACCATTCCTTGTAAGATGTTCAATCATATTTTTAAAAACATGAATACGCAATAAGATACTTTATGTCTAAAGAAGAATCTGATACCAATTTTGAAATACAATCTACAGATTCCAATAACTCTATTGAGCAACAATATTCAGAGTCTGCTGACTGAAAAACTTTTATTGAGCAAAAATATTCAGAGTCTACTGTCTCAAATAGCTCTACTGAGCTAAAAAACCCAAGTTCTACTGAGCAAGAAAATATTGAGTTAATAAACCCTAAAACAAAAAAAAAAACAAAAAAAAAACTTTTACAAAGTATACGCTGGTCAAGAAACTTTGGTTAACCAACAAACGACAGAGGTTGGTGAAACTTCTCTAGCAAAAGCTAGAGGAAAAAAGACATTTAGAACCTGAAGAAAATTCATTACCTAACTTTCAGCCTTCCAATCCGAAAGAGTTTCTAAGATATGGTAGAACATCAGAAAAATTATTTTATCATAATAATATCCTTAATTGGAGACCTGATCATGCTAGAATAATACAAGGAGCATATGACAAAAGAAACGCTCATATGGGTACATATTTCAACATTGATAAAATAACCCATAGATATCTAAAAAAATATCTTAAAGATTTGGGCCAACATATGCGTGGTATAAGATATCTCCTAAAAGGAATGACTAACAGAGAATTTTTCAAATATACATGTTCCTTATGGGAAGGATATGTGATCGATTGGCTGAGAAGCTTAGAAGCAACAAATGCAGTTGAAAAAGCCAATATTGAATCTTAAGAAACTACTGACAAAATGATTTTTACATTATTATCATCATTCTATAGTGATTTAACAGGAGAAACACAACAAAAAACTATAGATGAATAGTTTTTTTTATTAATGATGAAATTATGTGATATATGTGAGCTAGAAATATTTGTCACAGATTATATTGGGGAAATCTTCAAACTTGAAGACCCTGATAAAAAATTAATATGGTTAGAGCATCTTATTTGGCATTTGGAAATAGAAAATTTGGGTTATAGCTGTATTCGTTTGAAGCCAAAATTTGGCCTTTTTGGGAAAAAATATCTCGGACGAAAGATGATTTTTCGTCGTACACATTTTTTATTTTTTATTTTTAAATTTAAAAGCATTGGATGGGATATCATTTTCCGTCAGAGAGAATTTTTGGATTAAGGATCTTAATTTAATCTTAAATAAATCTTAAATCTTAATTAAATCTAAATTAAAACCTATTATATACACATAACAATTTGTATATGCCTATTTTTGTAGAATATTTTCTTCATAATGAGAAGAAATGAGAACGAACGGGAGATCCTCTCCCGTCTCCCATCGGAGAATTTTTTTTATATATATAATTTTGAAAGAGCGACATACAGGAAATTAAAAACAAAATTAAAAATTGATCAGACGGGAAATTATTTCCCGTCCCGATAATTAAAAAAAAAGAAGCAAGATGATCTTTCGTCTGTTTTTTTAAAATATGAAAGGATGAAAGATAATCATTTGTCGGCTATAATTTCCATATTTCTATATCTTCTACCAAATATAGTCGACTATTATTCCCCTAAAACCCAAAATTTGGTTATATAGCCAACGACTACAACACTCTTTTTCCTTTTTTTTTTGTGTGGAAAAATGACTTTTTAGCAAACGACTACAGATGCTCTTAAAAAGGTTTTTTTCTAAAAATCCCAGAACCATGGGGAGACATGATTAAAAAATCATTATACTAAATTAATGACATTTAATTCTGCTAGTCTTATTGGAGATACACTCAGAGGTCAAAGTACATGATATTTAAAACAAGCCAATATGGAAACTATTAAGGCATTTTTTCAAAGTGCTAAAGCACATAAACAAATAAAAAATAGACTTAAAAACTCGAATCTAGGGATGCAATGTTGTCCCAGATATGATCCATATATAAATCTGGAATATGGGTGTGAACCTAAATATGGATCTTATTATAGGCCTTCTAAAAGATATAAAATTACAAGAAAAATGTGGAAGCCAGAATTCAAGAAAAATGGCAAAAGAATAATTATTTTAAATCAAAAAGGTTTATAAAGAATAAATTTCCTAAATTCTGAAAAGGATGCAAATGCTTCAAATGTGAAAAGGAAGAACATTATGCAAATGAATGCACTAAAAAGATTAATAATGTTATAATAAATAATTTACAAGAGTATGGTATTCATACCTAAACCCTTGAGGAAATTCCTACTGACAAAGAGACTTATGTTTATGAATAATCCTCTATTAATGAAAGAAATGATTACTCTGATTCCTCTTTAGAAATAGAATTGTTAAAAATAAATATGATAAAAATTAATAAAATGACTAATGCTATCTGGGTAGAAACACTTTCTTCAAAAGCCTCTATACCAATAAGAGACAATACATGGTCTCCTGCCCTAAATTTACGAGCAGCTGAATGAATAAAATAGAAAGATATTCAATATTAGATGTCCCACTGGACTTACGAATGATAATCCCTAAGGGATATTATGGGTAAATAGTTAACACTACCGCGGTATCAAAAAAGCAACTATTTGATTTAAATGGAATAATAACTTCTGAACACAGGAATAAAATTACAATATTCTTTAAAAGTTTGAATCATTTTGCTATACAAATACACCAAGGTGATATTATTGCACAATTATTAATACTCAAATACGAAAAACATCCGATAGTAAGAATTTGTGAAACATAAGAAATTGGATGTACTAGTACACATAAAACAGAACAGAATACAGAGTAAATATGAATGTTTTACGAGAAGATACCACAGATATTGATATTAATAATAGTATCAGAGAAATCTATGATATATCCGATGATGATTTAACAAAACTATTATAAATGATTCCACATCCAGATAAAAAGATGTGTATAAAACTGATCGTTAAATCTATTATATCAAGATTTAGTTCTAAAAAGTACATACTTTTTTGAAAAAATGCAAGGAAATATAGAATTAAAAGGAATTCAAGGCATCTCATCAATAAAGCTTATAAGCAATGAGAATGTAAAAAGAATAAACCAAAGATTTCCAAAGATGAATTATCTTCATCTAGGATTAATACAAATAAGAGTCATTTCGTGCTGGAATAGATACACCAATTTTGATGATAGTAAGAGACGAAAGGATTAACGATTAACAATCCTTTAAATCCTCTGATTGGGGAAACTAAATAAAATTTAGCAAACATAATATTTGCGTTCAATATACATCACAGTTTTTTCGTTGCATTAACGGATGAAAACATTACTGATATTTGTACCTTATCAATTAATTTGAAAGGTATAGAAATAAAGTCCGGATAAAAAATTTTAAGTATTCAATGGGAGAGTTGTATTGCTCTTAATGAAGTTGCTACTTTCAAAGCAGAAACATTTAAAGATTACATACAATTATTCGAAGTAGGTACAGGAAAGGTTATTCAACCTAAGATAATTGAACAAAAAACATATTACATTTAATAATGATATGACATTATTCATAAAAGAACTAAAGCCTAAACAAACTAAAATCCCAGAAGAAACATTTAATAGTTTCAGGAAATAAAGTTACTACTATATGCAAAAATACCGAAGAAGAGACTTCTTCTTCAAAAAAAAAAACCTTATCCTAGTAGATCCAGTTCTTGCTCTATAAGAAGAGATGGAGCCTTACTTCTTCAAAATGAGGCATCAATAATATTGACTCCTAATATGCTGAAAGATATACACAAAAAAAGCTTGAGCTTTAGAAAAACTCAGCCTATTGAAGGAACAACAATTTAGATGATAGAAAAACTACATGATAATACAGAATCAAAAAAATATTTTGATAACCTTGGAAACATGATTATCAAAGTCCTTATAAAAAATATCAAAACCTAAAATTAAAACAATTTTTGCAAATATTAATTTCACATTACTGCGTTTTCAAAAAAATTTGCAGACATATCTATTGAAGCAACCGATTTAACCTTTGTCTATATCAAAAGAGAAGAAGTACAAGGCTTCATACAGGAGCATAAAAAATATTTCTACAGCAAAATTAAACTGACTACTTCCAATAGCGGGAAGATTGGTTGTAGCTACTCGAAGAAATCTAGCATTTAATCTAGAAGATGATGATTACATCTGTCTGGGATGTTATCAAATATACAATGTAATTGGAGAATATCTAGAAGAGTACGACTCAATTTCTTGCGAAGGTCAGCATAAAAAATTGATAAGCCAACACAATTCTTCGCCCCAGACCTAGAAGGAATGGATGATTCTGAAGCTAATCAGCAGCTCCTCCACGGCGAAGCCAATAACCTTAATCAGCAACTACTCCACGGTGAAAACAGTGATAGTGAAAGCATGGTGAGCAACAATGAAAGCATAGTGGACTAGAGCCTCGGAATGCCTCATATCAGAGACATCAGTCAACTAAACAATGACATCGACCAGTTAAAACTCAAAAATTATAAAATGATAAGAGCATCCACAGTCGTTTGCTACAATTCTCATATTCTCATATTTTGAGAATAATATGAGAATTGAGCCTCTGCAATCGTTTGCTATTTTCTCAAAAAATAGCAAACGATGCACAGTGAATTCTCATATTTGAGAAGCCGAGAAGCGAATATAGAAATATAGAGGACGATACATGATGTATCGTTCCAGAGCGAAAATAATTTTTTATTATAGTCGGACGGGACTAGTTGTCTCGTCTCGTAAAAAAAATTATATATATTTTTTAAATGGGTCGGACGATACATGATGTATCGTCCTTCCAATTTTTTTTTTTCTCCATTTTTTTCAAACGAATCCAACGGATAAGATTCATCAGAAAAAAAAAACAAAAAAAAAAACAAAATCCCCAACGGACGGGACAAGTTGTCCCGTCCAGGTTTGGGGGGATTATTAGAGGTAAGTTTAGGTGTTTAATAGAGTTCAGTAGGTATTTAGTTAGGATTAGATAATATTTTAATATTTAATTTATTTAATTAAGATATTTTAATAGTTAATTGGTAATTAATTAAATCTGTAAAAAAAAAAATGGACGGGACAAGTTGTTTCGTCCTACTCATATTTTAACAAAATATAGCAAACGACCACTGCACACCTTTCGATCTATTCCATTTCTATTCGTTATATTTTGCCAAAAAATAAGAATCGCCATTGTGGATGCTCTAAAGTACATCAAGCAGCTACAAGGTGACTCCCATTTACTTCGTCAGCAACTCTAAGAAATGAAATAGCAAAGGAAAGAAAAACGTGACAAGAATAGTAGTCTAACAGAAGGAGCACGTAGATATAAAACAAATGAAAAGAAAGGACAGGGACTTGGACTTAATATTTTAAACAACATCTCTAATACTATAATGGGAGAACCCCTTAGTCCTTAACCCAACCCGTGCAAAGCACGTGTTGGGTTATGGACTAATGTTGGTAAATATTTTCGAAGGTGGACCGGTTTGGTAAATATTTTCGACAGTGGATCAGTTTGGAAATTATTTTCTTTTTACCCTTTTCATTATCCCTTCAATTTTTTCCACGTGCACGTGTGCACGTGTATGATACTAGTAAGAGGAATGTAGATACAGGAGACAAGGAAAAGGAATCATATAAAGGTAATAACAAAAGAAGAAGCGATAACTGAAGACTTATTGGCTTACCAAGCCAACCCAAAAGAAGTGGACAACTAAAGAATGGTGATATTTACCAAGCTGACTTAGGAAGTTACTTACCAAGCTTACTTAAGAAGTTACCTAGAAGCTTACTTATGAAGCCACCTTGAAGTTACGTAGAAGGATATGTTTGAGGCATACTAGCGAAGTGTGAAACATATTAGCTTCATGTTTTTTATGTGTCTTGTCGACATCCTTCATCTATAAAAGAAGAAGCCATGGGTTGGTGTCAAGACATAAGGTTCTTTGTAGGATAAGAACGAAAGAGTGTGTGTGCTATTACTATCAAATAAATAAAATCCTTTCTTTTTATGTTCTATCTCTTCTACTTAGGGCTCATTGAAACAAATGTCATGTAGTCTTTCTATGAAGAGAAAGGCCTACAAGAAGATTTGGAAATGATTTCCCCAGCTCGTACAGTCAACAACGATTTCGTATAAAAAGGAGCCAGCACTATCTAGAAGCATGGTGGGCCATTCTAAAAGAAGGTGGACATACAGAAGCGTGGTGATAATTACCAAGCTTACTTAATAAGTTACCTAGAAGTTACAAGCTTACTTATGAAGCTACCTAGAAGTTACCTAGAATTCACAAGAAGAGCTAAGTAGAAGAGAAAGAACATAAAAAGGAAGGATTTTATTTACTTGGCAGTAATAGCAGACATACACCTTTTTTTTCCTTTTTCTTACAAAGAAACTTATGCCTTGACACCAACCCATGGCTTCTCCTTTTATAGATGAAGGATGGCCTAGGGTGTAACGCCCCAAATTTTCAATATAATATCTCAGAAATACATGACACAACTCCCAGTATCTACCTCAATGTAATAGTAAACATAGCCAAAACACAGAAAATTTTTCAACTTTTATTACATCAATTCTTTACAAAGCATAACGGAAAATTAAACACCTTGAATTACAATTCTTTCTTTCTTTTACAATTTACATAAGCTACATTATCATTCTAGCACATGCATCCAAATCTCAAGCTATAGGTACCTACCTGTAAAACATGAGGTTAGAGATAACCCTAACCCCCAAAACTACAGGGTCAGCCATAACGGTGTGAGTGACATCAAAAGAAATACAACATAAATAAAACATAATGAATAAAATCATAAACAACATATACAAGCAGTAGTAACAAATAGAAAATGAAATAACAATAAATAAAACATGAAAACATCAAGTAAACTAGACTAAGTGTCAAGTGTAGGAAAACAGAAAATATCATTCATAAAACGAAGTCAAGAAAATACAAATACAGAATGATGACTCTCTAATGCATACTTGTCGGATTCTATGCATTCCATACTACATAGGTCCGGTGCAAGTCCTTATCGTTCTCCACTTTATAGGGTTAGATCCCTCATTATGAAACTAATCCTACTACGGTGATAGAAACAAGATCCAGAATACTCCGCGAATAGGCATCACAACCCTCGACGCGCAAGCATCATGTAAGAATAGCTCTGATCCCCAGGAAGAAATCACCTCCTTGATGTGTACCCCACGAATAGGTTTGCAAGAGCCTCGACATGCTGATACACTAGTACATCCCGTGAATAGGCCCGCCGACCCTCGACACGCAAATGTACCTGTGTGCTTCATGAATAAGCCTGCAGACCCTTTACATGCGAACATACCAAATGTCCTCTCGAGACAGAACAACACACAGTCTTGGAACGCATCCGTTGGACTAGACCCCTAGAGCATATACTTATGTTTTCCATGTTTTATCACATATCCATTAGTGCCTGTCCTTAAGTTGATTATTATTAAAACACAAATTCTCCCTCTCTAGAGTTAGTGTATCCCGCCGGACTTAATTCCACAACAACAATCCCTAAGACCCAATTGGTCAAAATCCACAAAATCTCATATGCCGGTTCACAGGACTCCCACTCAACTCCTAGAGATTCACAAATCGAATATCAACACAAAATCTTTCACTAAAACACTTTATTTCATCATCAAAACGTTTATATCAGTAAAACTTCTTAAGTCAACAAAAATCTAATTCGTTCAATATACTCACAAATTTCCAGAATTGAAATAAAGTATAAAATCCATTGAATAACTGAGAATCATATTTTGAAGTCATAGAAAGTCACAAAATATAAATTTCTTCAAAAACCATATATATATTTCACTTTATAAGGTTATAGAAATACAATCTAAATTCTATTACAATCAATATATAACTTTTTGTAAAATATTGTAATCTCTAGTAAAAATATCATCTAAAACAGTAGATCAATAATCCATAAGTACGAAGAAATAATCGTTCAAGAAAAACGACGAAACTCAACAAAACAACACAGTCAGTAGGTGTCGGTCGACTGTCAAAACAGTTCAAAATAACGATGGTCGACTGTCATGTTGAAATTCCCGAATTTAAAGAATGTCGGTCGACTGCCACTTTTAGTTCAAAAAGTGGTCAGTCGACCATTGGCTGCTGCACAGCCAATTTTGAAAGTTTGTGCATTTTTCGACTGATACATTGATTATACTTTGTAAAATCATAAATTTATAAAATAAATTTCCTGAGATGATGGAATACAACTTGTATAACATACTAGAGTTTATGAAACATTTAAAAATCACATCAAGATCATAAAAGAGTAAATTTTTGGCAATATCTTCAAAACAGTGAATATATATATACATATAGTGTATATATGTGTGTTTGCATCAAAATTCATCAATTAGGAGTAGTTTAATGGTTAGGTTCAATCTCAGCACTAACACAAATCAAATCTCAGTCGAAGCTTCATAAAGAACACAAAAATCAATTTCGGCCATTCATCAAAACAGAAACATATAGTTCTATGTGTATATATGTGTGTGTGTATATATATATGTTTTTTCACTAAGAAACAGTGTATAGGAGTGGTGTAAGGTTTTATTTTATCTCAGTAACAAAACAACTCAAGATCTCATCAAAACTTAAAAAAAATCACAAAATCCACTTTGCGGCTGACATTCATGAGGCCCGAAATCAACCCCTTCTCAATACTTCAAAACATGATTTCCTTTTAATCCAAAACCCCATTTAAAATTTGTTAAACACACACACAATCTCTTACATCAGTTTACCCATGAAATATGTGCAATCACATCATGTTTTAGTCAAGTTTTACTCATCCAAACACCCCTAACAGATCACACATACGCATATGCAGTAAAGATTTAAATTTTGTTCACTTTTGCAATAATCATCACACAAATATCTTTATAAAAAATCATAATAGTAAGCATATGAAAGGAAGCAACCTACTCATGATGTCTATTAGGTTTTTTAACAATCTCAAGTCATATATATGAACTTTAATCATCAATAGCATAAATTTCATGAAAAGATTCAATTTTTTACTCATCCATCCATCAAAATTCAATTTATCTTCATACATTCCCTAACATGATTTTAAATAGACAAATCATCACATACAACATGCATAGAACAATACAAAAACAAACATATGTCACTCACCTTATTGAAGAATCAACCGAAATAATAAAGAGAATAAGAAAAGCCCTTCCTTCGCAAGAAAACCAAGATCCTCACTTCGAAACTCCAAGAAAATAATAATAAAGAAGACCCTTTGTGTAGTACAGCACGGAGACGGCTGCACTCTCTTATTAATAGGCCGGAAATTGGTTATTTAGGGTTTTGAATAGATTTTGCAAAATATCCCTTTTGAATATATCTTTACATATATAAATCCTTATACTTAGAAATTATATTAACCAATTAAAAAAAGATTAAAAAATAAAATACCCAGATCTGGAACAAATTTGTAATTTTTGCCTCAAAGTGGCTGTAATCCCTGTTTCCCTAAATACGTATTTTGTGAATATTTTTCGTATTTTGATTAATTATAAATTCAGTATTATTTTAAACTCGAATTGGGCCTTCTATTAAAATCTTTTCGAACCGGAAATTGTATTTTCTTCGAATAACAGTATATTCCAACTTTAATGTTTATTTTCTAAGTGATTGGCCATCGGTATCTTATTTTATTACTATTTAGATTTTAATAAACTTGTTGTCTCAAATCTCATTTGATTTGTATTTCAAAATAGTTGGTGTTGTTATTAACATTATCCATTTGATTGTCGATTAAAAACCTATTTCAACTGATTTTTGTGTTTGTAGTGATTTCAAATAATTTTCATATGATAGTACAAAACATATGTCTGGGTATATAATCCTACAATTTATTTATTATTTAATTTTTTTCCTATTGGATATTTTCCTTAACCCAATACCCATTGAGCCAAATACACTAAAACCCCAATATCCAATATCCACTACCCAAATACCCAAAACCCGGTTAATACCCTAACCCTAACTCCTATATACTGTTTTAACCTACCCCCCCTACTGTTGATCTCCCCCAGTCGCCCACGCTTCCTTCTTCTTCTCCTATTCTTACGCCGCTATACTTCTTCTCCCATATCTCTCCCACCCGACTTCTCATCCCCTCTTCGACCCATGGTCCCCCACCACCTCGACGACGGCCTACCTGCGCCGCCCAGCAGCGCAGCGCATCGCCCCCGATCCCCGAGCATGTCCTCCCTATCCCATCACGACCTCACCAGCGTTCAACCATGGCCGTCGGTGCCCCCTGGCGGCGTCGCTCGCATTGCCAACTCCTCCTCTCCTCCGTCACCGCCTCCCCTGTGTCGCAATTCCTCGGCGACCAGACCCCGAGCCCCTGCCATTGGACCTCCCCTGTTCGAACTCGAGAATAGAGCTCGCCACCATCCTCCGCACTCCCCTGCTCTCGAATCCACAAACGGAGGAGCACCCACCGCTGTTGCCGCCCTCCGTCGCTGCCGCAGTCGCCGCCAACGAAGAACCCCCGCCGTGCTATCTCTCTCGCACTTTGTTTCGATCGAGCGAAGAAGAACGAAGAAGAAACGAACGAAGGAGGAGGAGGAAAAGGCGGGATCGAAGCTCGGCCGTTGGATTGCGCCAAGATCCGTGCCTGTGATCGCTGTTTCGTGTTCGCCCACAGCGGATCCAGATTTGCTGTCCCGTGTTCTGGCGCAGATCCGCTGCGTTCGAGCCCTCTGATTCGCTGCCGTTGCTGTCCCGTGTTCGTGCCGCACCAGATCCACTCGCTATCCGCTGTTCTGGGATGATCCTGTGTGCGGGGAAAACTCGATCTCCGATCAATTTTTGCACGCGCTTTTTGAGGACTTCTTCCGGGATTTTTCTACCCACATTCCTACAACAGGTGGAGTTTATCATCGTCGATTTAAGGCAAGTACCCTTGTACAATTTATTGTTCTAGTACAAGTACTCTTGAAATACTACAAATAGTTAGATTGTGACTCCTCTTTGAAATATCATTGTAGATCAATCTTGAACCTCCAAATTGACAATGCTAAGAGTCACAAAATTTCCTTGTATTTAATTTATAATTATTGGACTCTTTTATCCTTGGACACATGAAAATATAGACATATGAATTAAGGAGCCCTAAAATTTGTAGATACATATATATTTAGTATTTTGACGAATTTGCAACTATTATGACTTGAAAAACATTTATTAGTTGCTGTTTTGACCTCCATGATTATGTATTTATGCTACTTAACAACTTAGACGCCAAATAACATTTTTCCATGAAATCTATACTAGCAAATTATTTCTATGTGTTGCTGTCTGAATGTTCTTTTGCGGTTTCGACCCTTTAATCATTTGAATCTGGGCCCGAGCCCTGAATAGAAATTGTAGATCCAGATGTGTAGATATCGATAGACTCCAAAATGTTCGAATTTGGAGTTACGGTCTAGGAGTTATGGCAGTTATACTGCAACTGTGTCGGTAGACGCAGATTTGCAAAACTGCTGCACACCTTTATTTTGCGCATTAAATTAGCTGTGTAAACAGCGAGCGTTTGACTCCAAATTTTATATGTAGTTGCTGGACACCATATAGGACATCCCCAATTTTTTCTAGAATTAAATCACAATATTTTACATATGTATGCTTGCTTGATAAGAGTTAATAAAAGTAACAAGCCGGGGTTATGGGAAAGACTATAGAATGGACAATATAGATAAGTGTACTCGGAAGGGGGCCCATGTTTCCCAATACTTGGTTCATGAACTTGTTGTATCTTGTTCGATTCATGGAGTCGGTTACTCGGCTCATGAACTTGTTGATTCATGAACCCATTGTGCGGTTCTTGAACTTGCTTGTGGATTCGCGAACTTGCTTCGTGAACTTGTTATTTAATTTCCGATTCATGAACCATGGCTTGCTTGATACTTGATACCTGAGTACGCCGCCCTATAAAATCCATTACTAAGTCTAAACGAAATTGCTTTGACTGTAGCAACCATGTAGTAAAAGTATGGATGCATGTCGTGCTACCTAGCTAGTAATCACCACAAGACTTGAACTTGATAACTTGAACTTGATAACTTGATACTAGATAACTTGATAACTTGAGCTAGACAACTTGATACTTGTACTTGACAACTTGACATCTGAGACCTGACATTTGAAATAACACTTGACAGTAGACTTGGCACTTGTTATATGACACTAGACTTGAGATTTGTCGCTTGATATTAAATACCCCTATAGGTGCACCTAACATGTGTTTCACCACTAGCAGTTGTTGTCCAATCTAGTATTTAAGATGTTCCCTCTTGCTAGCTAGTCCTTGAATTTGTCCACTACTTCTTATAACTCTGTTACATTTTGAATTCCAATTCTTGTTCCCCTTACTTGTACTTGTTTTCACTATTTGTGGCCCTAGCTTGCACTAAGGGCATTTTCTCTTGTTTTTCCTTTGTTTTCCTGTTTATATTATTAAGCAGACTTTGGAGACGAGGTTCCTACTGGAATTGGCGAGCAGACATTTCAGGTTTTTCTTGGAGCAAGGACCTGTTTAAATAGTTGCTTTCCTTAAGGTATTTATTTCTTCTGCTGTATAAGACTTGTTTCCGAGTTCACACTTGATCCAGACATGAAAACTATTTGAATATTATTACTTGTTTAAATTGTTTTCTGTTGCTTAATAAATTATTCATGCATGCTTGGTTATATATAAATCTTGTTATATTCTTGTCATGATGCTGAGTCGATCCTACAGCTTATGGATGATGAAAAAAAAATCATCCGCTGGGCTTCGTCACGTGCTCGTATTGCATATTTTTGGGAAGCGGGGCGTGACAAGGTTTTTAGTGGTATCAGAGCTAGGTTTGGCTGATGTGTTAGTTGACTAATACATTAGACAGGCTTGACTCAGTCAGGATTAACTCAACATTTAACAGGCCATGCAACCACATGAATAATTTAATAGTCAACTCGATCTGGACACAAGTCTTATCCCATCTATTTTGATCCATTCCTTGATTCATTGCTTCCTTCCATCCCTTATAGTCATCCTGATTTGTTGAGTCCTTATTGGGTACAATTTATTCTTCCGTATCCATATTCTTTTGCTTCTGGTGCAAGCAATCTTTTATTTCTGCTTGCCTCGTTAATTTCTTCTTATTTCAACTCGTATGTCATTCATTGTTTTCCCTGCTTTGCATTCATTATCATTTATTGATTCATATTGAGTGTCATATTGGTTGTTTCCTCCCTGCTATATTCTCTTTAATTCCGATTTTGCCCTCGTCCTTCTTCCTTCGCATTCAATTCCTTAATTTTCTGTTGTCCCTTCTAGTCATCATTCTCTTTAACTCTTTATTGGGCATAGATTCGCTTTTCTCCAACCTATTTTTCCTCTTTATATTTATTTACTTATATATTCATTTATTTATTTTCCCGAATACCTTCTATATTTCGATTATTAATTGTTAAATTTATTTTCGATCTTCTACAGAATTTGTTATTTTGAACAATGGGGTGTTTTAAACTTCACTTTTCACTTTTGATCGGCTACAATTTCTACCGGACTATTTTG
>JACEHZ010000131.1:0-50000 GCA_017893485.1 Hemerocallis citrina | reverse complement strand
TGGTGACGACGACGCTGTGGGGGCCGACCCCAATCTGAGCTGTCTGCCGAGGAAGAGGTTGGCCAGCAGTAGTACTTGTTTATTTTCTTTTCCTCTTTTTCTGTTTGTATTTTGTAGTCGTCGAACGCGGACTGGCCATCGCATTTATAAACATACTTTTTTAGAAATAAAAAGAGTTTTGGCCAAACCTTTTGACTTGAATTTTGGGCGTGATTTTTAGCCAAGTATATACGGCTCGGAATGATGTTTCTTTGTTTGTCTATCAGATAGTCGCGACCTTGTTAGTCGACCCCGGTCATGCTGAGATGAGCCGGCTTGGGGGTAAGATCTTGGCCCTAGAGTCCGCTCTGACCCGATGCCGTAAAGAGGCTTACGATCGAGAGGCGACTATTCAATACTTCATAAATAAGTCCAAGGGGCTTAGCTTAGAGCTGGCACGTTTCAAGAAACTGATAGCTGACCGTGACTTGGGGAGTGTGGAAGTTGCGTTCTCGATGGCTAGCACTTCTGCTCGGTGTCCGTCATCTGAGTTTTTTCTTCGTGAGGTTATTGTGGAGAAGGAATTAGAGGTACAGCGGTATAAGTGTAACGCCCCGCCCTAATACTCAGACAATTTTTATTATTTTTATCAGATAAATTATTATTTATAGTAAAACTATCCACCACAGGCTGCCTCATGAAAGGTGCTATAACTTATTGGTGGCCTCTAATCCAAGGCTATTATATTTATTATTATTTAATCCTTATATAATCCTGATATGGGACAAAACTTAATCAAACCCACTGTATTCTCTCTCTCTCTCTCGCGAAAGAGAACAGCTAAAACCAACCAAACCCAGGGGGCCCTACTGCCACGTGGCCGTGGGCCCCTCTTGTTGAAGTCAGCAGACAGCTGACGCTGCTGTAAGCAGCTGCAGCATGTGTTGCTCCATGGGCCCCCCTCCTTTTTACTTAATTACCATTAAGTCATCCACTATATATATATATATATATATATATATATATATATATATATATATATATATATATATATATATATATATATATATATATATATATATATATATATATATATTTGAAATTACGGGGTATTACAAATTGAAATTACGGGGTATTACAATAAGATCATGCTCGGGATGTCTGGATCCCAAGCTGTCTCTGTTGGGAACACTGGCCCTTCCGTCGAGGCTTCGTTGCCGACCCCAAGGATTGGGCCGGCAAGGCCTTGTGATGCACAGAGCTCAGTCGCAGGTATGTCCACATTGGCCGTACCGGGCGGACCTGCAGAGGACTCAACTCGCTCGGCTAGTCTTGAACTTGCCTGTATCAATCCTGCGGCTCTGATACAGAAGCCCTAAAACGATTGTGAACGATGTAATAAAGTCTCCCCTTGTAACGATGTATGTTCTTTAGTTGAAATAATAATGAGAGAATATGATTTTATTGCTTTGGTTGGTTCTTTTGCTGTGCGCTTACTTTCGATCTCTGATGATAGGTCTTCGGCGTTCAAGCCGAGGGAGGGGTTCGAGCCAAGGGAGGAGTTCGAGTGATGGAGGAGTGACGAGGTTGAGGGATCCTGAATGCCTGGCAATGGAGGACGTTTCGTCTTCCAATGTCATTAATGCCTACTGGACGTTTCGACTTCCCATGCCATAAATGTGCTTCACCTGAGGGCTATATAACCCTCACCCCCTCATCAGATCACTTCTCACCTCACCGTGAGCTCTCTCCACTAGTGGCTCTCCTGCCACCCTCTGAGAATTAGGGGTAACGGCAATGAACGTTGTTTTATCCCTAGTTTTCAGCTAGTGAAGGGGGGTCAGCACGGAGTGTGAGGCTCGAGGCAGTCACCGAAGGCAAGTGTCAAAAATAAAAAAATCTTGGCAGAGGGCTCCAGTGACTGGTGGCCCTCCTACCACCCTCGGACAGTTAGGGGTAGAATCATTGAATGCTTCTCTACCACTGGTTATCGGCGGGTGAAAGGGGGGGGTCAGCTCGGAACACGGGACTCGGGGTGCTTTCCGCAGGTGAGTGTTTGACTCGAAACTCTGGCCCGTGGTCTCTAGTGACTGATGGCTCTCTTACCGCCCACTGACAGTTCGGGATAGGGGCGATGATAGCGGCGCTACCCCTGGCTATCAGCGGGTGAAAGGGGGGTCGGTTTGGATCACGGGGCCCAGAGGTCCTCGCTTTGGGCGAGGACCGCAAATGAAACTAAAACTTTGGTTAAGTGGTGAGTTGATGATCGTGCCGAGCGGCAAGGACGTGGGTAGCCGAAGTTCGTACCGAAGGGTAAGACTTGGGGGATTGAAGAATCCCCCATAGGTGGTTGAAGTCTACATCGAGCAGCAAGGACGTTGCGAACCGAAGGCTAGGTCTTGAGAGATTGAAGAATCCCTCATAGGTCGTCAAAGTCCATGCCGAACGGCGAGGACATTACTAGCCGAGGTCCGAACCGAAGGTTAGGACTTGAGGGATTGAAGAATTTCTCATAGGTGGACGAAGTCCATGCCAAACGGCGATGACGTTACTAGCCAAGGTCCGAACCGAAGGCTAGGACTTGAGGGATTGAAGAATCTCTTATAGGTGGTCGAAGTCCACGCTGAACGGCATGGACATTACTAACCGAGGTCCGAACCAAAGGCTAGGTCTTGAGGGATTGAAGAATCCCTCATAGGTGGCCGAAGTCCATGCCAAGCGGCAAGGACATTACTAGCCAATGTCCAAACCGAAGGCCAGGACTTGAGGGATTAAATAATCCTTCATCGGTGGTTGAAGTCCACGCCAAACGGTGAGGACGTTACTAGCCGAGGTCCGAACCGAAGTCTAGGACATGAGGGATTGAAGAATCCCTCATAGGTGGTCGAAGTCCACGGCGGACAGCGAAGACGTTAATAGCCGAGGTCCAGACTGAAGGTTAGGTCTTGTGGGATTGAAGAATTCCTCATAGGTGGTCGAAGTCCATGCCAAGAAGTGAGGACGTTACTAGCCGAGATCCAAACCAAAGGCTAGGACTTGAGGGATTGAAGAATCTCTCATAGGTGGTCGAAGTCCATGCCGAATAGCGAGGATGTGAGGGATTGAAGAATCCCCCGTGGGTGTTCAAAGTCCAAGCTGAGAAGCGAGGATGTAAGAGATTGAAGAATTCCCCCATGGGTGTTCGAAGTCCAAGCCGAGCGGCGAGGACGTGAAGGATTAAAGAATCCCCCATGGGTGTTCGAAGTCCAAGCCGAGTGGCAAGGATGTTAGTAGCCAAAGTCCGAACCGCGGGGCTAGGACTTGAGGGATGGAAGAATCCCTCAGGGGTGGTCGAAGTCAATACCGAGCGACGAGGATGTTAGTAGTCGAAGTCCGAACCGAAGGGTTAGAACTTGAGGGATTGAAGAATCCCCCATGGGTGTTCGAAGTCCAAACCGAGCGGCGAGGACGTGAGGGATTGGGAAGTCCACAAGTTTTGATTTTTAAAACAAAATCTCCCGCCTTTATATCACGTTTGTCGGTTTACAAGATAATTGCGCGCGTAGCGCTTACAATAGTGGACTCTCCCTCACTTTCCTTCCTGAAACTTGATGAGGTGCTCCGCATTCCAGGGCCTCTTAACCATCCTGCCCCCCAAGTTTTCGAGTCGGTAAGTACCATGACGAACCACTTGGGAGACCTTATACCGGCTTTCCCAATTCGGGGCGAGCTTGCCTCTGGCTGTGGGTTGGGAGATTGCTAGCTTTCGGAGTACGAGTTCCCCTCCCTTGATGTTGGTCGGGCTGACTTTTTTGTTCTAAAGTCTGTCAACTCGTTGCTGATATATGGCCCATCGGATGGTGGAACTTTCCGTACCTCGTCAATGAGGTTCAGGTTCGCCCTGAGATCGCTTGAGTTTGATTCCTCGTTGAAGCCCATGTACCTCGGCAATGGGAGGCCGAACTCCAGAGGGACGACCGCCTCGGTCCCGTATGCCAAATTGAACGGGGACTCACCGGTCGGGATTCTCTTTGTAGTCCGGTGTGACCAGAGGAAGCTTGATAACTCTTCGACCCATGGACCCTTGGGGGATTGATCTGGCCGCTCTTTGAGACCGTCAAGAATTTGTCGATTGGCGTTTTCCGCTTGGTCATTTGATTGTGGGTGAGAGATTGATGAGAAGCGTTGTTGAATGCCTAGTTTTTCATAAAACTTGCAAAAAAATTTATCAGCGAATTGAGTTCCGTTATCGATGACTAGTACGCGCGGGATCCCGAATCGACAGATGATGTGTTCCCAGAAGAATTGTTGGGCTTAATGTTCTGTGATCGTGGCAGGGGTTCTGCCTCGACCCACTTGGTGAAGTAGTCGACGGCCACGATGAGGAATCGCCTTTGGTCGGTAGCCTGTGGAAAAGGGTCGACCAGGTCCATCCCCCACATGGCAAAGGGGGTAGGGCTGGCAAGTGACTTCAGCTCGGCTTGGGGCGAGCGTATAAAGGGAGAGAACCTTTACCAGGGACCGCACCCTTTTACTAGGTCCTAAGCATCTTGCAGCATAGTAGGCCAGTAGTAGCCGTGGTAGAGTGCTTTTCGGGCCAGCGACCTGCTTCCCATGTGACATCCCCCAATCCCTTCATATAGCTCTTCCAGGGCGTACTTAGCCTCGTGTGGTTTCAGATAGCAAAGATAGGGTCTCCCGTCAACCTTGGTATAGGAGCACTTGAAGAGCACGTCCCCAGTCAAGGCAAACCTTTCGAATCGGATCCTTGTAGTCTGTGCTGTGGTACGGTCCTATGGTAGCTCGCCATTGGTCAGGAATTTTTGTATAGGACCCATCCATGTCTCAGTTGGATCGTCAGAGGCAAGGCAGATAACTTTAGGTTCTTCGATGCTAGGTTTGAGGAGGACCTCAACTAGGATAGTACGGTCTAGTCCTCTAAGTGATGATGACGCGAGTTTAGACTCCCTGATGATCTGATTGACCACGAGCTGGGAATCCTAAGGTCGTGAGCTTAAGTACTCGGTCATCCTAAGGTCGTGAGCTTCGTACTCCCTGATGATCTGATTGACCACGAGCTGGGAATCACTGAAAACCCGTATTTGCCTTGCCCCTGCCCAGTAGGCCAGTGTAAGTCCAGCAATCAGAGCTTCATATTCTGCCTCGTTGTTTGTGGCTGAAAAATTGAGTCGAAGAGAATACTGGAGGACGAAGTCGTCGGGACCTCGAAAGATGATGCCAACTCCGCTCCCTTCCTCGCATGATGACCCTTACACCTAGATGTCCCAAGCTGGGGCGTCCTCCTGAATTTCTGGGGACCCGGGGATGGTGCATTCGGTAATAAATTCTGCGAGAGCTTGACCCTTGATTACCATCCGAAGATCATAGTTGATGTCGTGCTAACTGAGCTCAATTGACCACTTGATTAAACGGCCAGAGTTCTCGGGCTTGTCGAGGACCGTTTTGAGAGGCTGATCCGTAAGGATGCGGACAGAATGGGCCTGGAAGTAGGGTCAAAGTTTTCGTGCAGCCATTACCAGTGCGTAGGCAATCTTTTATGTCCTTGGGTATCAAACCTCGGCATCGTGCAGGACCTTGCTAACCTAATAGAGGGGCTTCTGCAACCCGTACTCCTCTCTGACCAACACAGTGCTAAGCATGTGTTTTGTGGCGGCCAGGTAGAGGAAGACGGGTTCGCCCGGCTATGGCTTGCTGAGGAGCGACAGGTTGACCAGGTAGGCTTTCAACTGGTCAAACGCCTCTTGTTGAGAGGTTGCCCACTCGAAGCTTTTCGCCCCTCTGGGGGCCTTGAAGAATGGGAGCGACTTCTCTCCTGACTTGGAGAGGAAACGACTGATGGCCGCCAGTCGCTCCGTGAGCCTTTGGACTTCTTTGACCTTTCTCGGAGGGGCCATGTTGAGGATGACTTGAATCTTCTCAGGGTTCGCCTTGATGCCGCGCTGGCTTACCACAAATCTGAGAAACCTTCCTGATGAGACGTCGAAGGCGCATTTAGAGTGGTTGAGTCTCATGTGGTGAGATCGCAGGACCCCGAAAGCCTCTTCAAGGTCTCTGACATGATCCAGCCCTCTGCAAATTTTGACAAGCATACCGTCAACATACACTTGTTCCAACCATTTAGGTCTTTGAAGACCCGGTTGACGAGCTTCTGATATGTGGCGCCGACATTTTTCAGCCCGAAGGGCATGACCCGGAACAGTAGAGGCCTTGTTCGGTAATGAAGGCAGTCTTCGGTATGTTGGGAGGGAACATTCTTATCTGGTTATAGCCTGAGAAGACATCCATGAAGCTCAGCAGCTCATACCCCGAGGTTGCATCTATCAGGGCGTCGATGTTTAGGAAAGGGAATGAGTTTTTAGGACAGACCTTGTTGAGGTCTATGAAATCTATACAAATTCTCCACATCCCGCTCGTCTTCTTTGCCATTACAACATTGGCCAGCCATTTCGGGTAGTTGACTTCCTGAATAATTCATGCCGAGAGGAGTTTGCCTACTTCTTCTCTCACCGCCTGTTGCTTGTCAGGGGCGAACTTACGTCACTTCTGATTGGACCGGTTTCGAGTCCGAGCGGACGCTTAGCCGGTGCATTATAATGTCTTCGGAAATCCCCGACATGTCGGATGGCGTCCAGGCGAAGAGGTATGAATTCCGACGGATGCATGCGATGATTGCCAGCTTCAGGTCCGGAGCAAGAGATCGACTTACCCGGAACCACTTGGTCATGTCTCCCTCGGAGAAGGGAACCTCCTCCAGCATGTCTATGGGCTCCGAGCCTTGCTCGGAATGGAGTTCCACCGTGTCAAGGGAAAAGACTACGCCCCCCACTGCGGTCATATAGCACGAACGTGTCGATCCCTGGTTTCCCCGGACTACACCCACCCCCTGATCGGTGGGATACTTCAGCTTCAAATGGTAGGCGGGGGGGACTGCTTGGAGTGAGCAGAGGCCGGGTCTGCTGAGAATAGCATTATAGGCTATCTTGATATTGACTACCACGAAGTCCATTTCTTCGGTCTGGAGGGTTGGGGCCGTACTAGCGGTCACGTCAAGGGTGACAATTCCCTCGATTTGGACAGGAACGCTGGAGAACCATGGAGTGTGTACCCCACCGGCTTCAATATTTGGCAGCCAGAAACAGAATGTTGACCGAAGTCCCATTGTCCACAAGGATACGCCGGACCTCATAGTTCACCATACCGAGGCTGATCACCAGTGCATCGCAATGGGGCAGTCGGACGCCTTCGAGATCCTCGTTGGAGAACGAGACTGCCAGTCTCTGGTCCACAGGGGGCGGATAGTTATGGACCAAGTTCACTTCTCGAACGAAAGTGTAACGCCCCGGATCCCCGTCATCGGACATCCGTGATACAACCAGAATCTTTGCCTTCAAATGCATCTCGGATCCAATTCAACAGACGTGACGAACTTAAAGATATACCGCAGCATACCTATAGCATCGTATTTCACCAGACCGCAGCCCGTACGACCCGTTCGTGTCCACCAGTATATACCTGGATCCCGTTCAACAGCCGTGACGAACTTAAAGATATACCGCAGCATACCTATAGCATCGTATTTTACCGGAACGCAGCCCGTACGACCCGTTCGTGTCCACCAGCATATACTCGGATCCAATTCAATAGCCGTGACGAACTTAAAGATATACCGCAGCATACCTATAGCATCGTATTTCACCGGACCGCAGCCCGTACGACCCGTTCGTGTTCACCAGCATATACTTGGATCCCGTTCAACAGCCGTAACGAACTTAAAGATATACCCCAGCATACCTATAGCATCGTATTTTACCGGACCACAGCCCGTACGACCCGTTCGTGTCCACCAGCATATACTCGGATCCAATTAAACAGCCGTGACGAACTTAAAGATATACCGCAGCATACCTATAGCATCGTATTTTATCAGACCGCAGCCCGTACGACCCGTTCGTGTCCACCAGCATATACTCGGATCCAATTCAACAGCCGTGACGAACGTAAAGATATACCGCAGCATACCTATAGCATCGTATTTCACCAGACCGCAGCCCGTACGACCCGTTTGTATCCACCAGTATATACCTGGATCCCGTTCAACAGCCGTGACGAACTTAAAGATATACCGCAGCATACCTATAGCATCGTATTTTACCGGACCGCAGCCCGTACGACCCGTTCGTGTCCACCAGCATATACCTGGATCCCGTTCAACAGCCGTGACGAACTTAAAGATATACCGCAGCATACCTATAGCATCGTATTTTACCGGACCGCAGCCCGTACGACCCGTTCGTGTCCACCAGCATATACTCGGATCCAATTCAACAGCCGTGACGAACTTAAAGATATACCACAGCATACCTATAGCATCGTATTTCACCGGACCACAGCCCGTACGACCCGTTCGTGTCCACCAGCATATACCTGGATCCCGTTCAACAGCCGTGACGAACTTAAATATATACAGCAGCATACCTATAGCATCGTATTTTACCGGACCGCAGCCCGTACGATCCGTTCGTGTCCACCAGCATATACTCGGATCCAATTCAACAGCCATGACGAACTTAAAGATATACCGCAGCATACCTATGGCATCGTATTTCACCGGACCGCAGCCCATACGACCCGTTCGTGTCCACCAGCATATACTCGGATCCCATTCAACAGCCATGACGAACTTAAAGATATACCGCAGCATACCTATAGCATCGTATTTTACCGGACCGCAGCCCGTACGACCCATTCGTGTCCACCAGCATATACTCGGATCCAATTCAACAGCCGTGAAGAACTTAAAGATATACCGCAGCATACCTATATCATCGTATTTTACCGGACCGCAGCCCGTACGACCCGTTCGTGTCCACGATGAGTACTAAGCACAGGAACTTATCTAAGTCCCAAATGAAATGCTAAAACATCATTAAAACCCGATAGCTTATAATCACCACACTGCGGTATGCAGAGGGCTCCTCGTCAATTGTCCGATGAAATAACTCAAGAATTAGCGGTAGCTGTGACCCAAGCTACGCTCATCAGAATTCAACACAATCAGATTTCTGAAAGGGTAGGGAGACCCACAACAATCCCCTAGTGGCAACTCCCTCAAACATTTAAGAGCTCAAGTCCCCGAGTCACCTAATTTTGAAGTTTTGTCTAAACAATAGGTTGCTAACTTGCAACGTCCATTACTTCCAACACACAATACAGAATTGCTTGATACTACCCATTCAGGAAGGATAAAGCTTTAGTCTACAACCTTCCAGCTAACCATTCCCTCGTATTCAATCATCTTAATACTACAAAACCTCATATACTCTCAATAGTATATTCTTCTTGCACTCGCTGCACCTTTTCAATATCATAGAAGTTTGCTCATGAAATTTGAGATTCTCAATCTACACATATTCCATTCCGTTGTGTCCAAAATTCACATCTAGATTCATTTCACACGATGAGCTACGACTCTTCCTTACTACTGTATACGACTAATTGTTGGAATCTCATCAAACGCTCTCTAAAACTTGAGAATCATCAAATAAACTCATACCGAAATCTACTCTCAAAGGTTCATAGCAAGATCATATATATACAATTGGTTATGACCTTTTGGACTTCGTCCAAAAGCAATCGGCTTCAGCTCTGTCCCTTCAGACCAGCTGCACTCCACAATTTATTTTGAGGTATCAACCAACCTCGATAATTTATGAAATTTAACCTATAGTGGACACATACAAGAGTGTCCACACCAATCCTTAACTCAAAACATCCATGCTACACTAAGATACAAAAACGGAAATACACAGCAATTCATAATTTAAAATTTCCACAACGCACTATGTGCGTAAAATAAAAGATATCATACTCACAAATTTTTCCGCGAAGACTCGATGCGCCACCACGCCTCCCAAGCCGCTAGTGTATCCTATCATCAAAATTCAAAGCAATCAAGGCTCAAGCATCCAAACCAGTTACGGGAAAATAATAATACTAACTCCAATATCACATAGACATTCTATTGAACGCCTATGATGCACACGTGCTTTGCACGTAATCATTCGAATTCCGACGAGATTCTTATTTTCGAACAATTACTAAAAGCACTCCAAAATTATTCTAATAGTCCTACCATAATTTCTACTACCATACGAGGACTAATTCTTACATATATAATTCCATTTTACAAACCCAAAACTCTAATTTATTAACAACTTGCAATTCCTCTATCAATTTGCTAACTTCTCGTATCTATAACACCCAACTCCTCCTAATCTCCCTACTACCAAATTCCTACTTAATAGGAATTGAAAATACTTTATTTTATACAATAAAATAAAATAGGGTTTACCTTTCCGAAATCCTTTCGAAAAACGGACACCGCCACGATGTAGAGAACCCTTCTATTAGTCTACCCCTCAATTTAATTGAAAAACCATGGAGAAAAGGAGGGGATTTGAGCGGGAGAGAGAGTGCCGACATGGGTTTCGGCTGGGTTCGGTTGGGGAAAGGAACGGGAGAAGAAAGAAGGAAATGGAGAAGGAAGGAGGTGGGGTGGAGTTTTATGAAAAGGAAAAATAAATAAATAAGGTAAGGAAAAATTTCATATAAGCCCCCCAAGTCTAAGTATATTTCAAATAAACCCCCAAACTCTACTTTAATAATATAAACGATACAAAAATACATTAAAACTACCTCGTAATAATCTTTCAAAATTATAAAATAAAGTAGACAATAAATCTGATATTTCTCAATAACAATCAATTGTTATTAGAAAATACATAATTGTGTGCAATTCTCAATTGCGTACAGATTTCGATGCAAAATAGCCATATGCTATTTTGCGGGGTATTACACCACTCCTTCCTTAGAATCGTTCTGTTCTCAAAACGCTGCTAGTGGAGAGAAAAACAAAACGCAACCATCAATGGTTCACGAGACATTTCCTGAACCATCTCCAGTTTCTCGAGTAATATTCTTGAAAAACTGGTCTTCTACCAAGTTGAACAGTTGTCTTTTAGCCTTCTGGACAGACCCATCATGAATTTGATGCTGACATTCTTCTGCTCCTGCTCTGGAGTAGACAATGGCTGCATTACCTTGCTCTATTCTTGCCTACGAGTGATGTTGATTTACTCCTGAATTACGACTCTTGTGGGTTGGTGACCACTCCCTCCTTAGAAAGGACGAAGTCACACATTGCCGCTTCAGCCCCTGAGCAGCTCCTCTTGGTGACCTGACTGAAATGTTAACACGATTGCCCTATGTCTGAGCGAGATTTCCTCCTTGGCGTGCCCCTGGTGGCTGTTTAATCATAAGCTGATCTTGGAGAACTCTGTCGCTTCTGAGAGTGATTGGGTTGATCGTTGACAGATCATTTCGCTAGCTCAGTCTTGATTGGTTCCTGGTGATGGCGTCTAGTTTACGCTAATTTCTACCAGGGCCTTCCTTGGTATGTCTCGAATTCTAGCCTCGGTATTGAGCTTGTCGGTGTGGCGTTATCATTCTTTTCCAACTTTTGTGATACCACTCGCCCTCACTTGTCATTTGACTGCAGACTTGTTACCTGCACATCAGGTTACAAATTGACTTTTTCGACATCCGGTTGCAGATTTGCCTTCCGATGTCCAGTTGCAGGCGCCTCCATTGATGTCTGGTTACAGACTAGCCGCTATTGAGCACGACTGCACTAAGTTCATTAGTAAAAATGAAGTACACTGAGACTGGTTCAGATATAGGGAAGATCTTAATCATAAGTTGTAAAGCACTACCATATGAGTTATGATCATCCTATCTGCCAAACTAAGCTTTAATTAGAAGAAAAATCACTCATCCAAGAAGTAGCACAATGAAAAGGCCTTCCAAAATATCATATCATTCATAACTGAGTTGAACACTCATAATACAAAGTAGATTACATCTTCCTTCAACCTTCAAAACATTTCAAAATATGGTAGGTCCACATGATCTTAATCTTTGTTACTGACGTTCTATTTCTTGCTTGATGAGCATCCTCCTTGTAGTTGTAGGCAATTCGGCTTGATATGTCCAAATTTCCCACAGTGGTAACAATTCTTGGCTATAATTGTCGGGCATCTTGACTTGAGATGTCCGTTTTTCCCACATTCAAAACAACCCTTGGTGGTAATTGCCTTCTTGGAGCGTTCTCTTTTAGAACGTTCGGTTCTTTTCCAGTTCCCCTTGGTTTGGTAATCTTCTTAGCAGTTCTTGGCTGGGTGTCTTCCTGGATTTCACACCAATGATTCTGTAAGTGTATCATATAGGATTGAAGTTGCATTTTCTCTTTCCTTAGGTGTGTAATCTGTTGCTCGGCCTGGCGAACCTCCTTGTCCTTAATTTCCTTTAACATTTTCATTCTCAGATATATGTCAGGTTTTATCTGTTGCTCCACGGTCCGGCTTGATGATGGTGGGAGTGAGCCCCCTATGCTCTCAATCTGTTGTAGGACTTCCATTATCTCTCCCTCCACTGACATTGGTCCATTCGTGGGTATTGGTTCATCTGTTGCCACTGACACATCACTGAAGAATATATCTTCAAACACCATTCTGCAAAATGCAAACGAGTTCAGTCTTGGTTAGAGAGGAATCTCAGATATATATCGACTGCTCGAATTATCTGATTCACAATCCTGCCTCTAACGTGGCACTTTAAGATTTTAATTTCCTACTGTGTTAGACTGCAATTTGAAGTCGGCTCTGATACCAATTGTAACGCCCTGGATCCCCATCATCGGACATCCGTGACACAACCCGAATCTTTGCCTTCAAATGCATCTCAACACAGTAAATAGCATGGAAAATTTAAAACACTTATTGCCATTAGAGTTAATACATCAATGGTTACGAACATCAATTATTCGTATCAAGCTGTAACGCCCCCATATTGACTCCAAACTCAATTCTTTCAATTTCTATATCACTTTAAACATAAACTAAGATAGTTATATTTCAAAGAAAAATCGGGCAGAGTCTCCCCTGAAAATTCTGCCCCGAAACACAAAAAGCTTACGGAATTCCGCTCTAAATTCCGTAGCTCACATCACAGGCAATAATATCACGGGCTCCCCAGGCCAAAATGAGCAGAGTCACACAGGCAATATATATATACGCTCTGGGGGCCAAACTCATAACAGAATATCAAATATCAAATAAAAACCATAAATCCCTTTGAAAACGTAGTAAGGTTTTTAGAAAATAATTTATAAACCACACCACAGGGCCCGGTACTCTACAACAAGATGGGTACGGGTCAGAAACATATCATGCCACTCCACACTATTACTCATCATCATCATCCACGTATTTATACATCAAAAACACAATTTAAAGCATAAAATTCACCATTCACACAATTAAACCTTAGGTAACAAATTGTAGAATGAAGCTCCACTCCACAGAATTTACACCTCACCTCTGCACCGCTGAGGACCTGTAACAGTAGGGGCCTAGGGTAGTCCAGAGACCCCCTAACCCCCCAAACACTAAGGGGTTAGCCATTTCTGGTGTGAGTTTAATCTATTAATAAGCAAATAAATTAATCTTATAAGTAAAACAGAATGAACTTACGAATACCAAGATAAACCTGAATATATAAATATCATAAATGGAAATTCCCATCAAATACTCACTGCATCACTTCCTGTATGCATATCCACACCTGCTAACAAACATACTTAACTTTAATTTGGAAATCATTTCCAAAGTAGTCGCTTAAGGCCCATCCCTTTACGCCTTACGCAAATATTCCTGTAGCTTTATTCTCCCATAAAGCTTTACATTCACGCAACGCTACTTTCACATAAACTGCACCTCATTTACCATTCATTTGCAATTACAGACTCACGACTTATATTCCTTCCCAATTTCATATCACATAACACCGTATTCATTCATTCTTACAACACATATCATCACGTCTCGCAATACATCACTTTCACACTCATTACACAGTTCAACTATCACACTCACAATTCGGCTTGAATGGAAAATAACGTGTATCCTAATTTACTAGTGTTCGTGTATGCCATGACCTGAGTCTAATGCAACAATACAGAGTATAGAACAGATGCACTTAATCTAATGTCAGCAAGATTCTGGATACACAAGCATCCCATACTACATGTGACCCAGGTCAAGCCAACGTACTTAGTCTAATGCAAGCGAGACTTTGGAAATGTATGCATCTCATACTACATACTTTCCAAATCAAGCGGTTGTCTCCAAGTTTAGGAATTCGAACCCTCGCTATGCAATGCATTCTAAATTGGTCTACTTCCTGTTCCTGATAGTATGACATGGTTGGGTTCAAAGCGGTGACGAACTTAAAGATATACCGCAGCATACCTATAGCGCCGTATTTCACCGGACCGCAGCCCATACGACCCGTTCGTGTCCACCAGCATATACTCGGATCCCATTCAACAGCCATGACGAACTTAAAGATATACCGCAGCATACTTATAGCATCGTATTTTACCAGACCGCAGCCCGTACGACCCGTTCGTGTCCACCAGCATATACCTGGATCCCGTTCAACAGCCGTGACGAACTTAAAGATATACCGCAGCATACCTATAGCATCGTATTTTACCGGACCGCAACCCGTACGACCCGTTCGTGTCCACCAGCATATACTCGGATCCAATTCAACAGCCGTGACGAACTTAAAGATATACCACAGCATACCTATAGCATCGTATTTCACCGGACCACAGCCCGTACGACCCGTTCGTGTCCACCAGCATATACCTGGATCCCGTTCAACAGCCGTGACGAACTTAAAGATATACCGCAGCATACCTATAGCATCGTATTTTACCGGACCGCAGCCCGTACGACCCGTTCGTGTCCACCAGCATATACTCGGATCCAATTCAACAGCCGTGACGAACTTAAAGATATACCACAGCATACCTATAGCATCGTATTTCACCGGACCACAGCCCGTACGACCCGTTCGTGTCCACCAGCATATACCTGGATCCCGTTCAACAGCCGTGACGAACTTAAAGATATACAGCAGCATACCTATAGCATCGTATTTTACCGGACCGCAGCCCGTACGATCCGTTCGTGTCCACCAGCATATACTCGGATCCAATTCAACAGCCCTGACGAACTTAAAGATATACCGCAGCATACCTATGGCATCGTATTTCACCGGACCGCAGCCCATACGACCCGTTCGTGTCCACCAGCATATACTCGGATCCCATTCAACAGTCATGACGAACTTAAAGATATACCGCAGCATACCTATAGCATCGTATTTTACCGGACCGCAGCCCGTACGACCCGTTCGTGTCCACCAGCATATACTCGGATCCAATTCAACAGCCGTGAAGAACTTAAAGATATACCGCAGCATACCTATATCATCGTATTTTACCAGATCGCAGCCCGTACGACCCGTTCGTGTCCACCAGCATATACTCGGATCCAATTCAACAGCCGTGACGAACTTAAAGATATACCGTAGCACACCTATAGCATCGTATTTCACTAGACCGCAGCCCGTACGACCCGTTCGTGTCCACCAGCATATACCTGGATCCCGTTCAACAGCCGTGACGAACTTAAAGATATACCGCAGCATACCTACAGCACCGTATTTCACCGGACCGCAGCCCGTACGACCCGTTCGTGTCCACCAGCATATACTCGGATCCTATTTAACAGCCGTGACGAACTTAAAGATATACCGCAGCATACCTATAGCATCGTATTTTACCGGACCGCAGCCCGTACGACCCGTTCGTGTCCACCAGCATATATCTGGATCCCGTTCAACAGCCGTGACGAACTTAAAGATATACCGCAGCATACCTATAGCATCGTATTTCACCGGACCGCAGTCCGTACGACCCGTTCGTGTCCACCAGCATATACCTGGATCCCGTTCAACAGCCGTGACGAACTTAAAGATATACAGCAGCATACCTATAGCATCGTATTTTACCAGACCGCAGCCCGTACGACCCGTTCGTGTCCACCAGCATATACTCGGATCCAATTCAACAGCCGTGACGAACTTAAAGATATACCGCAGCATACCTATAGCATCGTATTTTACTTGATCGCAGCCCGTACGGCCCGTTCGTGTCCACCAGCATATACTCGGATCCAATTCAACAGCCATGACGAACTTAAAGATATACCGCAGCATACCTATAGCATCGTATTTCACCGGACTGCAGCCCGTACGACCCGTTCGTGTCCACCAGCATACACCTGGATCTCGTTCAACAGCCATGACGAAATTAAAGATATACTGCAGCATACCTATAGCATCGTATTTTACCGGACCGCAGCCCGTACGACCCGTTCGTGTCCACCAGCAAATACTCGGATCCAATTCAACAGCCGTGACGAACTTAAAGATATACCGCAGCATACCTATAGCATCATATTTTACCGAATCGCAGCCCGTACGACCCGTTCGTGTCCACCAGCATATACTCGGATCCAATTCAACAGCCGTGACGAACTTAAAGATATACCGCAGCATACCTATAGCATCGTATTTTATCGGACCGCAGCCCGTACGACCCGTTCGTGTCCACCAGCATACACCTGGATCCCGTTCAACAGCCGTGACGAACTTAAAGATATACCGCAGCATACCTATAACATCGTATTTTACCGGACCGTAGCCCGTACGACCCGTTCGTGTCCACCAGCATATACTCAGATTCAATTCAACAGCCGTGACGAACTTAAAGATATACCGCAGCATACCTATAGCATCGTATTTCACCGGACCGCAGCCCGTACAACCCGTTCGTGTCCACCAGCATATACCTGGATCCCGTTCAACAGCCGTGATGAACTTAAAGATATACCGCAGTATACCTATAGCATCGTATTTTACTGGACCGCAGCCCGTACGACCCGTTCGTGTCCACGATGAGTACTAAGCACAGGAACTTATCTACGTTCCAAATGAAATGCTAAAACATCATTAAAACCTGATAGTTTATGATCACCACACTGCGGTATGTAGAGGGCTCCTCGTCAATTGTCCGATGAAATAACTTAAGAATTAGCGGTAGTTGTGACCCAAGCTACGCTCAACGGAATTCAACACAATCAGAATTCTGGAAGGGTAGGGAGACCCACAGCAATCCCCTAGTGGGAACTCCTTCAAACATTTAAGAGCTCAAGTCCCCGAGTCACCTAATTTTGAAGTTTTGTCTAAACAATAGGTTGCTAACTTGCAACGTCCATTACTTCCAACACACAATACAGAATTGCTTGATACTAGCCATTCAGGAAGGATAAAGCTTTAGTCTACAACCTTCCAGCTAACCATTCCCTCGAATTCAATCATCTTAATACTACAAAATCTCATATACTCTTAATAGTATATTCTTCTTGCACTCGCTGCACCTTTTCAATATCATAGAAGTTTGCTCATGAAATTTGAGATTCTCAATCTACACATATACCATTCCGTTGTGTCCAAAATTCACATCTAGATTCATTTCACACGATGAGCTGCGACTCTTCCTTACCACTGTATACGGCTTATTGTTGGAACCTCATCAAACGCTCCTTTAAAATTCTAAAACTTGAGAATCATCAAAAAAACTCATACCGAAAGCTACTCTCAAAGGTTCATAGCAAGATCATATATATACAATTGGTTATGACCTTTTGGACTTTGTCCAAAAGCAATCGGCTTCAGCTCTGTCCCTTCAGACCAGCTGCAGTCCACAATTTATTTTGAGGTATCAACCAACCTCGATAATTTATGAAATTTAACCTATAGTTGTGGACACATACAAGAGTGTCCACACCAATCCTTAACTCAAAACATCCATGTTACACTAAGATACAAAAACGGAAATACACAGCAATTCATAATTTAAAATTTCCACAATGTACTACGTGCGTAAAATAAAAGATATCATACTCACAAATTTTCCCGCGAAGACTCGAAGCGCCACCACACCTCCCAAGCCGCTAGTGTATCCTATCATCAGAATTCAAAGCGATCAAGGCTCAAGCATCCAAACCATTTACGGAAAAATAATAATACTAACTCCAATATCACATAGGCATTCTATTGAACACCTATGATGCACACGTGCTTTGCACGTAATCATTCGAATTCTGACGAGATTCTTATTTTCGAACAATTACTAAAAGCACTCCAAAATTATTCTAATAGTCCTACTACAATTTTTACTACCATACGAGGACTAATTCTTACATATATAATTCCATTTTACAAACCCAAAACTCTAATTTATTAACAACTTGCAATTCCTTTATCAATTTGCTAGCTTCTCGTATCTATAACACCCAACTCCTCCTAATCTCCCTACTACCAAATTCCTACTTAATAGGAATTGAAAATACTTTATTTTATACAATAAAATAAAATAGGGTTTACCTTCCGGAAATCCTTTCGAAAAACGGACACCGCCACGATGTAGTCTACCCCTCAATTTAATTGAAAAACCATGGAGAAAAGGAGGGGATTTGAGCGGGAGAGAGAGTGCCGACATGGGTTTCGACTGGGTTCGGTTGGGGAAAGGAACGGAAGAAGAAAGAAGGAAATGGAGAAGGAAGGAGGTGGGGTGGAGTTTTATAAAAAGGAAAAATTAATAAATAATGTAAAGGAAAATTTCATATAAGCCCCCCCAAGTCTAAGTATATTTCAAATAAACCTCCAAACTCTACTTTAATAATATAAACGATACAAAAATACATTACAACTACCTCGTAATTATCTTTCAAAATTATAAAATAAAGTAGACAATAAATCTGATATTTCTCAATAATAATCAATTGTTATTAGCAAATACATAATCGTATGCAATTCTCAATTGCGCACAGATTTCGATGCAAAATAGCCATATGCTATTTTGCGGGGTATTACAGAAAGCTTTGCGGGAGTTGTTCGATTCTTCCCTATGGGCCCCCCGTGAACACAGTGAAGGATGGCCGGTGCACCGGCATCCTCGAGTTCAGGCTCGGGCTTGGGGTGCCTACTGTAACATTCTGAATTTTTATTTATAATTAAATATAAGTTTTATTTGATTTTACGTATTTTGCACGTACAAATTTATGTACATTTACCCTTAAAAATTATTTATTATTATTTATTTTTATGTCAAGATCAAGTATTTTATTTCTTCTCTTTTAAAAAGCCTATTAGTATCTATATAATAAAACACAAAGAAAGCTATAAAGTGGCTCTCCTTCAATCCCCCCAAAATCAAAGCCCGAGATCTAACCTCACAAAACACATTTTTTCCCCGCAAAAGTTTTCTCCCAAAACTCAAATTCAAATCTCCCCCACCCAAAACAACTCCTTTATTTATTTAATTCTCTCTCTCTCTCTCTCTTTCTCTTTCCCTCTCTCCTATTCAAAAAATTAAGAAAATTTTTTCTCTCTTTCCCTCACTCCTATTCAAAAAATTAAGAAAATAAAATTTTTAAAAAATAAAAAAACTTAAAAACTTAAAAACTAAAAAAGTTAAAAATTTAAAAACTTTTAAAAATAAGTCAAAAAATCAAAATATCAAAAACTTATAAAAAAAATTATAAAATTTGTAAAAATTAAAAATATTCAGAAATATTTAAAAATTAAAAAATTTTTTAAAAAATTAAAAAATTTTTTAAAAAATTAAAAATTTTTAAAATTTTTAAAATTTTTAAAAAATTAAAAATTTTAAAAATAAAAAATTAAAAAAATTAAAAAAATTTAAATTTTAAAATTTAAAATTTAAAATTTTCAAAATTTTAAAATAAAAAATTCAAAATTTACAAATTTGAAAATTTGAAAATTTAAAATTTTGAAAATCTCAAAGCAAATCCAAATCCAAATCTAATGTCGAACCCCAATCAAGAGCACGTCGCCGATATCTTTTCCGCTGTTGATTCCGTATCGGTGACTCCCCTTTACCAAATCGAGCGTGAATATCAAGCAACTCCGTATCGGCGACTCTCCTTCATCGAATCGAGAGCCTCTGTATGCGATGCGACGACTCTATTTTCATCTCATTAATCGAATTCTAATTCTAATTTTTAATTTGTGTGTACAGGAGATTACTCAGTTTTTTGCTGACTCAAATTGTGTGTGTGCATGAGATCTAAGTTCAGAGAGGTATGATTGTTTTATTTTTGGGTTTAAAAAATTTTAATTTAGTGATTTATTTGATGAGTTTTTTATTGGTTTTTATTTAAGGTGTACACAAGTGAGAGAAGGATTATTTGGTGGCCTCAATTTGAGCTTCCAAACCATAGCAGGACAGGCAAGCTGACCAGATACCTAAAATAACTTGGCAAATATGCAAGATTAATTTCTTTACTACAAAAGAAAATTCTATCGTGAAGTGTTCCCTTCACTAACTATTAGAAACCATGGATGATAAAACATATAAGAACTTTTTGTGTATGTTTGGATATATAGGATTGGGATGAATGGAGTTTACCAGTGAAGGGTGCAAACTCTCTACTCAAGAAATACAGCTAAAGTAAATTTATTATTTATCTATTTTGATTGTTTTTTATAAAGGTGCAATGGGGAGACAAAGTGGAGATAAAAGAAATGATTAGCTTGGATTAGAGTTTTGAGAACTTCATGTATTTCATTTTGGTTGAAATAATAATAAGAGGTATTTTAATTGCAAACTGAGTCTCAGACAAACAAATATTTAGATTATTGGTATTGTAAATACCTTCACACATGCACTTGTGTTACCATTGTATTTAGACATACTCATAGTGGTTATGGAATTAGAGTAAGCTCTATAAAACCTATATGATAATTTCCTTGCATAACGATTACAAGCATCCAAAAATGATGCTGAAGTTAAAAAAAACTCTATGCAGTGTTTCTAGCAAATTATGTGCATTCCAGGTATTTTCAAGCTAATGATCAAGAAGGCGATGGTTGAGCTTAAAGGTAGATATACTGCTTCCTCATATAATATGTTTGCTACTTCAATTAATTTGCTGGACCACCAAAACTATTTTATATAATCAAACTAGGTGCACCATTTCGAAGACGTGCCATAGGCACGTGTCAACGCGCAAACCTAGTCTATTATTAATTGTTAAAGACCTAATTGTTTAATTCTAGCCCACTCTAATTAAATTAATTAAATAAATTAAAAGCCTATGGATTTTTAGCACACTAAAATAAGCCCATTAGTTTATTCTCATTTAAACGAGACAACTTGTAGGGTAGACTTGTTTTTGAAATAAATAAATTAATAACACATGAACATTTAGTAACTAGGAGTGCATGGAGAGGCACGTGCATTGCACATGCACGTGCAATAGAGCATGAGGAGTGGCCAGCCAACACTCAAGAGGAGATGGGGGTGTGGAGTAGTGGAGAGTTGGTTAATTGGTCATGGGTAATTGTTCTAACTCCCTAGTACATCCTAGCCCTTCATCTAAATGCATCTCCACCCTTCATTTAGCCTTGGGTAGTGTATAAATAGCCCCCCTTAGCCATTTATCTCTTTGCACCATTAGAAATTTGTAAAGAGTGAGAAGAAAAGAAAGAGTTGTAGAAATTTGTGCATGAGAAAAGATTGAAAGTTATGCATTTGTGTGTTTCCCTTTCACCTTGGAGGCCGGCCTAACATCAAGAGAGGGGAGCTCGGTTTTCATCTAGCAAGGAGGAGAAGGCTCTTGGTGTGCACAAGCAAGGAGGAGAAGACTCACAACTAGGAGAGGATCGTGTGTTCAAGAAGTTTCTCTAAGAGTTTTCTTTGTTTCTTCAATTAAGGTGGGTGATTTCTCAAACTTCTAATTTAGATATCATGCTAGGACTTGAAATTGTGAACATGTTAGAAATAAGTAGGAAAGATTGGTCTATACTTGTTTGAAGAGACTATAAATAGAAAAGAAACTCAAATTGATCTACATGAAAAAGTTAGTAAAACGACTTGGAATGTCTTAATTAAGATGTGTTATGATGGTTTGTTAGTATATTTGCGTGCTAGAATGGATGAATTATAATTTTATGAAAAATTTGCTTATGAATGAATTGTAGAATGCAATGTGTGAAGAATTGTGCCTATGAATGAATTATAGAATGCAAGCTAGTACCCATGGACTATGAAATAAATTGATTTGTGGTAAAAGTGTGTGTTTTTAATTGCCATATATGAGTAATATTGTAGTCTCTAGATTATCATCTATGTTGTCTCTTGAAACATAAGAAAATGATTAGTTTGTAAAATAAAACTAAATTAAGAGTTTGATTTGTTAAATAATGAAAAAGAATGATTGTATGAATACATTGTGAATAAAAGAGGAATATGTTGAGGTTCATCTAAAAAGAAATTTTTCTATGTAGAAAATGTATTCATGATCCACTTTAACTACAACCTGTTATAATTGACAGTCCAAAAAGTCGACGGTCGACTGTCAAGTATAGAATTTTGGATTTGTTTGCAATATCAGTCGACTGGCCATTTTTCAACAATCGACTGTCACTGTCCTGACTGTCGATTATCGAGTTTTGAATTTTTGCAGGATAGTCGACTGGCCATTTTTTCAACAATCGAGTGTCACTATCCTAACTGTCGGTTCTTGAGTTTTGAATCTTCGTAGGACAGTCGACTGGCCATTTTCAATAGTCAACTGTCATTGTCCAGAATGATGGTTTTCTTGAGTTTCGGATTTGATTTTTTTTATATGTAAAAGTTGATAAGATTAAATATGAGATTGTTATTTAAACTATGCAAATTGTGCAAGAAAAATGAAGTAAAAGAAACATGATGAAATATGGAATCTGTGAATATGAACTCTCATTTTGATGAACATGAAACGAGTTTGATACTAGAATTGCTAAGTCCCCTCATCGGCATATATGAAATTTTTGAATGAGAAATGTGATGATAAAAGACCAAGTTTGGGTCGTGATTAACAGTTGATGTTTAAGACCGATGTAGAGGTAACGCTAATTCTAGAGTATTAATTTTATTCATGATTCAATTATCTAAGGATTAAACACATAGTGAAGATGTGATGAAAGTAAGAAAAAAATACAAGTATGCGGGCCTCGGATTTACAATGTGAGAGTGTTCATAGACTGTCTATATGATGCGTCATGTCATGACGTGAATACATCTCCGGAATTATCAGGACTGTGGCAATGCTTGTGGAGTGTTTGGTGACTACATAGTGTCATTGTCCCATGACGTAGGCTGAATTGTTCATAAGCTGTCTACATGATGCGACATGTCATGACGTGGAATTCCCCTCCAGGCTGTCTGGACATAGGCTCGTAATTCATAGAATATCTAGGATACTTACCGTAGTTACCGTAGTAGTTTAAGTCATAGCGAGGGATGCAAGCCTACAAGATGAAGAACGATTAAGGGCTTATCCTCGGACCTATGTAGTATGGGATGCATAGAATCCGAATAAGTGCGCATTAGTATCATCTAAATATAATTAACTGTATTAAGGACTAAGTGCCCATTTCACACATGACATTAATAGGATGGTTCCTCTTAGCTTTATTTGTGACAAGTGTGTGCTTTCTAAGTAAGAGAATTTGATGTATTATATCCTAGCGTCAGTTGTATGCAACTGAGGTGCCCACAATTTCTATACAGGATAAAGTGATTGACAAGACTAAAGAATGATAGCTGCTTAAAGAAATGTTCAAGTTGTTATTCAATTTATGTATCATGTTGTAATTTATAATTCTGCTGCGTTGATGTAATTATTGTTGTATAAAAAGTTTTCATTTCCTTGTAAAATTGTACGGAGTGAAGTGTAAAGATCCTGTGCAACTTTGAATTCAGTCTTATTTGGAATTCGGGGTGTTACACCTACCGATCGTCCGAGGAGAAGGTGACGGCCGTGGATCCCTCTGGTCTCTGGGGGTTGTTCGGGTGAACTCCCTCAAGTATCCCCTCTGGATGAGGGCTTCGATTTCATCTTTGAGGGCGCGGCAATTATCAGTGTTATGCCTATTGTCCCGATGGAAGGAACAGTAGAACCTCCGGTCCCTCTTCTTATTATTGTTAGGTCGGGGGAGGAAGGCGGACGATACCCTTGTCCTCAATCTCCAGGAGGATGGCCGACATGTTTGGTGTCAGCAGAGTGTATCTCTCGAAATGGGGGACCTACGGGGAGCGTTTTTGGGTGAACAGATCCTTCTGGGCCTTCTTCATAGGTTTGGACTCCTCAGTCTTCCTCTTCCCCTTGTATGGGGTTTCTTTTAGGCCTTAGGGATGCAGGGCTTCCTTGGCCCGGATGTACTTCTCGATCATGTTAAGGAGGTCGGGAAAGTCTAGGGGCAGTTTTTTAGCTAAGGAGGCCTTCAGCTGGCCGTGGCGCACATTATGCTGAAATGCCATCGAGGCGACACTGGCGTCGAGGGACGATACTTCCTTTGCTTTGCTTGTGATTCTCCTCACAAATTCACGGAGGGGCTCTTCTTCCTTCTTCTTGAGGTCCAGGAGGGACGTGCCCATCTTCTCGACCTTCCAGCTGGTGACGAAGTAGGTGAGGAAGTTTTCCACGAGTTGGTCGAATGAGAAAACCGACCCGGGGGTGAGTTTGGAGAACCATTCCCGAGCCAGATCACGGAGGGTGGCCGGGAAGGCACGGCGTAAGAGAGGATCCGATGCATTGTGAATCATCATGAGGGTTTTGAACCCTTCAATGTGATCAGCTGGATCGCTCTTGCCATTGTAGGTCTCGATCTGAGGCGGACTGAAATTTCTGGGAATCTCATTGTCTAGAATTTGAGGGGAGAACGGAGGTTGGCTCGGCTGATGTGCTCGTTCGATTTGTGGTCCTCCCTCGTTAATGCGAGCGAGACGATTCTCCATCTCCTGGAGGCGGTGGAGTACGGCTTCGTTCTACGGAGGTGGCTGGGACGAACCATGAGACTCGGGACCCCGAACCTCTTCTCGCCCTGGGCCGACGGTTTGCTGTTCGAATCCGGGCCACTTCCGAGGGCACGGACGATCTCATTCCTGAAATCTCGAAACTCGACTCTCGTGACTGGAGCCTGTTCCCCCTGACCGGGCGGAGGCGAACTATCTCCTTGCTTCGAGAAGGGAATGCTATGAGTCAGAGCTGGGTCGGAAGGAGCCGCCCCGCTCCTTGATCGACTGAGCTGGAGCCAAAGGTCAATAGAGGGCTGCCGGCGGTTGATGACATGCCGTAAGTCTCTAGCGACCGAGCGTGAGGCGCTCGGACCCGGTCCAGCCGCACCATTGGCTAGTGGTCGGTTAGATCCCTAGATGTTCACATGGCTGTGAGAGGGATGGGGGTTTGGAAGGCATCCAGCAGTGACGGCTCTTCTGGCTTTGGGAGCCATGGGAGGGCCCGGCTCCAAGATAGATCCGAGCTTAGGATCGAGTCAGTCATTCCCACAGACGGTGCCAACCTGATGCTGCTTGTTTTCGGTGTGGAGGCAACAAGTGTGAGTTCTTATAATTTGTGAAGCGGAAGGGACAGATCTCGATCTCGGCTCGGATCGGTCTTAGAAGTCGGCTCGGAAGAGAGGCTGGAAGCTCGGACGGCCAGAGTACCTGTAAAAGGCCTAGAAACACAGGGAGAAGTTCCGGCGACAGTCCCTCCGACGATCTAGTCTGTCACTGGAAAAGTGACTGAGCAATTAGGGTTCAGATGGGGAAAGATTCATTACCTGTGAAAGTGATGAGGGGGTATAGTATTTATAGGCAGGGGTAAACAGATCTCAGATCCTAAGAGCATCTGTAGTCGTTTACTGTCAAAATATCCATATATGGATAAAAAGAAATAGGATTCTCAATTTTGCTGCACTCGTGCAAAGCTATTTTATAGCAATTTATAATAAAATATTAAGCGACGGCACATGATATGCCGTCGGAGTGAAAAAAACGAGCAAATTTGAGCGACAGCACATGAAGTGCCGTCGGAGAAGGAAAAAGAAAAAAAATTTAATTTTTCGACATCAGAATTGAAATTTTAATGAAGTCCATGTTTTAAACCTTCCACTAATATATATATATATATAGTCTGGCTATCTCTCTCTCTATAGTCTGGCTATCTCTCTCTCTATCACAAACAGTTCACATTTTTTTTTTAAACTTCCTCAACGGACGGCACATGATGTGCCGTCCGAGAAAAGTGGAAGGGGTGGGACGGCACTCCGAGTGCCGTCCGAGGGGAAAGGTTTTCGGGGGTTTTTTAATTGTATTTGGCGATAAATAATGCGGAAAATTAATTATTTTTTCAAACTGACGGCACTTGACGGCAGCCCGACGAATAAAAAAATATTTTTTTTCGTGGGACGGCACTTCAAATGCCGTCCCTCACTTATCAATAAAAGCTATATCGATTCTCATTTATAGCAATCGACTGTAGCGATTTATCGATAAAATGGATATTTGGCAAACGGGTGCAGCACGTTCGTTTGCCTGTGGGTCTGAATTGGCAGACCCACAGGCAAATATCGATAAAATGGATATTTGGCAAACGACTACAGATGCTCTAATGGGCCGGATCAGACTCGTTTGCCTGTGGGTCTGAATTGGCAGAAGCCCATTGAACCTGTTGACTTGATAATTTAAAATGAGTGAAATCTGAGGAGATCCGATGGTCCTAATTGGACCACTTCATTCGTATCACATCAGATATCCTCGTCAACTTCTTTCTACAGTCCAACTCAAAATATTTTTGAAGTAATACATTTTATTTGTGGCCAAACTATTTCATACTAATAAATGGGTTATTAACTCAACTGTCACAACCACTAAATAAGTACTTCAAAAAACAAACAAAAAAATCCTGACAAATTTGTTATGGACAAATATAACTGAGTGTGCTGTGCATTCCAACTTTTGAGTGTAAAGAATTAAATAAACAAAGTTTAATTAGCATAAGAAATTTCTCCAACATTGAATGCAAAATTTTAGAAATATAGGCCGCTATTTACAAAAAAGAAGATAGAATTGGGTCAAAATGTGAGAGAGAGAGAGAGAGCTGCCCTCTTTTCCAAACCACTCAAATGCATCCCCCTTGGGTACGATTCTCCCTTCACAAATTCAACCCAACATTGGATGGTATTTGACTCGTATCCACAGCTGGCCCGGCCCTACACTCACAGCATCAGCCGACTTGGGACCTACATGTCACGTGGCACTTATCTCAGGAGTATCAGAATATTAGGGGTGCGTTTATTTTGATATTTTGAATAGAGTATTCTGAATTGAGTATTCTGAATAGAGTTATTCTGAATATGAGTTTAAAAGCTGTTTGTTTATATTGTATTCTGAATATTGATATTCTGAAAGCTGTTTATCTGAAAAAGAGAGTTTAGAAGCTGTTCGGTTATATTTCTAGCTGAAAACTGTATTCTGAAAACTGTTTTTCTGAAAATGAGTGTTTAAAAGCTGTTCGGTTATATTTCTAGCTGAAAACAGTTATCTGAAAGCTGTTTTTCTGAAAAAGAGAGTTTAAAAGCTGTTCGGTTATATTTCTAGCTGAAAACAGTTATCTGAAAGCTGTTTTTTCTGAAAAAAGAGTGCTTAAAAGCTGTTCGGTTATATTTCTAGCTGAAAACAGTTATCTGAAAGCTGTTTTTCTGAAAAAGAGAGTTTAAAAGCTGTTCGGTTATATTTCTAGCTGAAAACTGTTATCTGAAAGCTGTTTTTCTGAAAAAGAGTGTTTAAAAGCTGTTCGGTTATATTTTTAGCTGAAAACTTATATCTGAAAGCTGTTTTTCTGAAAAAGAGTGTTTAAAAGCTGTTCGGTTATATTTCTAGCTGAAAACTGTATTCTGAAAGCTATTTTTCTGAAAAAGAGTGTTTAAAAGCTGTTCGGTTATATTTTTAGCTGAAAACTATTATCTGAAAGCTGTTTTTCTGAAAAAGAGTGTTTAAAAGCTGTTCGGTTATATTTCTGACAATTTTGAATATCAATTTGAAATAATAATAATAATAATAATAATAATAATAATAATAATAATAATAATAATAATAATAATAATAATAATATATATATAATAATAATAATAATAATAATAATAATAATAATAATAATAATAATAATATATATATATATATATATAATAATAATAATATATATAATAATAATAATAATAATAATAATAATAATAATAATATATAATAATAATAATAATAATAAAGAGAGTAAAGGAGGTGTTTTGGAAAGGAGGTGTTTGGAAAAATAGAGGGTATGAGTATTCTGAATATCAATTCTGAATAACACTTAAAACAAACGCCTATTCTGAATAGAGTATTCTGAATACTCTATTCTGAATATCAAAACAAACGGACCCCAGAAGACTACAGGTTGAGAGAAGTAATAAAAAGATAAAAAAATTTTAAAATTGTATAAAGAGTGAGGTAATCAGGGCTGGCCCAATGCTTATGAGGCCTAAAGCGAACTTCGAAATTAGACATTTTTAAAAATTTATAATAATATTTTGTAAGAATTAATATATTTTATTTAAATATTATCTTTTGAGATTTTTGGGATGCAAAATCGTTTATTATAATATTGTAATCAATTTCAAGCTTTTTGGTATGTGAGAAGGCCTATTTCGGACTTTTTGGAATGTGAGGGGGCATTTATTCTTTAAATGAATTTAATATATTTTTATTTAAATATTATCTTTCGGGCTTTTTGAGATGCAAAATTATTTACTATATTATTGTAATCAATTTCGAGTTTTTTGGTATGTGAGGATGCCTACTTCAAACTTTTTGGTATGTAAGGATGCCTTTATTCTTTAGATTTTTTTTTTTTTTTTTTTTTTTTGAGGCCTAAAGCCCTAGCTTTGGTTGCTTTACCCTTGGGCCGGCCCTGGAGGTAATATCTTACTAGATTTAGATTTGATAAATTTTTTATAACCTACTGAAGTTTACTAGTTTAGCTGAAAATCTTGCTAAAATTTTTATTTTTTACGACTTATTTCACATTTAGAAAATTCTTTAAAATTATATAAATTGTAATAAAAAATTACAAAACTTTGTGAATATGTAGAATTTACCAAATACAAGCTAACTCAGCATGTAGAAGTGAGTTTCGATTCACGGTTTGCGAAATATATATGAAAAGACAAAGTAAAGTGATGCATGTCCGTATCTCGCAAATCGTGAGTTGAAACTCACTTCTACAAGTTGAGTTAACTTGTGTTTGGTGAATCCTACATACTCGAAAAGTTTCGTAATTTTTTGTTGTTTGTGGGGTATTCTGAGTGCAGAGTAGAAAATCTAAGAAAATCACACAAACGGTAACAAAAAATTACGATACTTTCCAAGTAGGTAGGATTCATCAAGCACAAGCTAACCGAACTTGTAGAAGTGAGTTTCGACTCACGATTTGCGAGATACTGATATGTGTCAATTTATTTTATTTTTGCATGTATCTTGCAAATCGTGAGTCAAAACTCATTTCTACTAATTGAGTTAGCTTGTGTTTGGTAAATTCTACTTACTCGCAAAGATTTGTAAATTTTGGTTGCTGTTTGTGTAATTTTTTTGAAGATTTTCTAAGTGCAGAGTATACCAAAATGCCAAAAAAACTAATTTCAGTAGAGTTTTATGCTAAAAGAAATCAAAACTCAAATTTCCAATATTTTGCTTATAGAAATAGAAATTTTGAGTTGAAGTTAGAGTCGTTTGTACCCAAATTTTAAATGAACGGTTAATGATATATCATTTCTTAAATCTCAGCAATTGATCCCCTCAATTGACTATTTCAAAAAAAAATTAAATTTGTATGCAAAGGAATACATACCATTTCCTATAGGCACATTCTACCTCTGCCCTTAATTATAAAATTCACACCTTTCACAAATTTAATATACATGCATAAAAATTCCTATAGATCCTATTTCATAGAAATTTTCTTCGGAAACATGGGGGAATTTCTCTTGAACGGCATTTCATCCTGCGTCCGAAGCTTCTTTTTTAAAAAAAAAAATTGATCAGACGCAATATGATCTGAACGGCATTTCATCTTGCGTTCGAAGCTTCTTTTAAAAAAAAAAAAAAAAAAAAATTGATCAGACGCAATATGATCTTGCGTCCGACAATTTTTTGTAAAAAAAAAAAAAAATTTGATCAGAATCTTGTGTCCGATCAAATTTTTTTAAAATTTAAAAAAATTAAAAAAATTAATCGGACGCAAGATCATCTTGCATTCAAGAAAAAAAAATAAATAAATAAATAAATTTTATGACAGATCTCAATGTGATCTTCCGATTTTTATATTTAAAAAATTTCTATATAATCTCTTAGATATAGATGGGCACTGTTTCTCAAAATTCAAAAATTCCAGACATAGGAACCGACTACAATATTTTTTTTTTTTTTTTTTTTATCAAAATTTTAAAATATAGGAAACACTACCTATGAACTTTGTGTCCCCATTGTGTGAACCCCATCACATCACAGACTTCACGTGTCCTTGTCTTCTTTTCTTGCTATCCCTTCGCTTCTACTCTTCCTCTGTCTTTATAACCTCCGTTTTTGGGAGCGGTGAGAGATAGAAGAAAACCAAAGTTTGAGGTAGAGAGAGAGAGAGATGGGTGATAACAAGAAAGCAGCTAAGGATTTTGTAGACAACTACTTCCCTATGAGGGGCGAGCCCAATTCGAAGGGAGCTGATGTTTTGGGTGACCTTTTCCCACCCAACTCAAAGCAGGTGATTAGAAGTTTTCGTATTCAATCCAAACTAGCAGATGGGTTCTGCGTATGTGGTGTTTGTGATGATGGGTATTTGTTAAATTTTAGTTTTTATACGGTGGAAGACTGAATTTTGTTGTTGTTGTTGTTGTTGTTTTGATTACAGGGGTATGTTAGAAAACAAGGGTACGAGAGCCAGAGCTTCAATTCACAGAGAGCAACTACTGCAGGTTATTGAACGTTTCTCTTCTCTTTAATAACCTTTTCCTCTTTGATTCTTCGGTTAGATGTTTCAGTATGGAGTAGTGTTTATCAACTGACATGAGTACTGATAGAAATGATTACAGTCAACAATTTATGAACTACGTATTAAAACTTATGGAGTATGTACTGAACCAAAAAATGTTTGAGGACTTCAAAGTTTCTCTTTTGAGTACTAGGAAAACTGTTTCTCTTTTAGCTTGGTTTCAAGTCTTTTAGTTCTGTTCTATTTTGCAATTTTTTCTTGTTAAATTTGTTTACACAGTCAATAGCCTTATATGCATTTCAATATACTAGAGTAGCTTTGTCCAAAAATTATATAAATATGTGTATATATATATACTACTGGAGTAGCTTATAGGGAGATCAGCTGCACTTTTATAACTGAAAGTCTGAAAGCAATAGGTGATGTAATCTAATCAAACCGTAAAAGTTTATAAGAGCATCCACAATGGTGTTTCTCATTTTTGAGAATATGGCAGCTACAGTAATAGCAAATACCGAAATCGTCTGCATAATAGCAAATACTGAAATCGTCTGCAGTTGTTGTTTTTTATAATTTTGCTAAAATTTGAGACGGACGAGATATGTTGTTTCGTCGGTAATTTTTATTTTTTTTTACGGTTAATTAATTAGTGATTAGAGATTAAAATAGTTTAATTAAATAAATTATATAATAAAATATAACTTAAACTTATATTTAACTACCTAAACTAACTATTTGACCCTAATCCTAATTGCCCTGATATTGGGGATGGGACATGTTGTCCCGCCCCAAGCATTTTCGGGACAACTTGTCTCGTCCGAGGGTATTTTTGATTTTTGATTTTTTTTTTCTCTTCATCCAGACCGTCCGATCAAAAAAAAAATAAAAATTGGGACGATACATGTTGTATCGTCCGACGTGATTAAAAAATAATAATAATAATAATTGGACGAGACAACTTGTATCGTCCGATGTGATTAAAAAATAAAAAATAATTGAGACGAGACAACTTGTATCGTCTCTTATAATTTGAGAATCGCAATTTCGTTTCTCAAAAATGAGAAGTGACGGTAGCAATTTTGCAAAATTATGGTAAAATAGCAAACGACTGCAGCGTCTTCTTTCTCAAAAAATGGGAATTTGGCAAAAATAGCAAACGACTGTGGATGCTCTAATAAGTAAATAAGCTAATAAGCTATCTAATTTTTTGAAAAGAAGAGGACCTCCATTTTTGGAGGAATTGTCGCATGGGTGAGTATATTTAAAAAAAATTAAGGGGTAAGAAACTAGTTTATACATCAATTTTTTGTTTTGTTCATTATGTTCTTGCCTTTATGTACTATTTTACTCTTTCAAACAAAAGCTTCCATCCCTTATAATTTAAAAGTTGTGTATAAGTTATCAATAGGGGTGCTCACAACCTGGTTAGGGTGTATATCGGCTCATCAACATCCCTATTAACAAGTCGTGGATAGTTTATTACTGTGAAAAATATCATGCTCAAGTAATTTTGTTGAATTTACTTCAAATTTAAAATTATATATATTGTGAAATACATAACGCTTTTCTATGGCTAAAGACCGGAATACCTTTAGTTTGTAATTGGATGTCATAAAAATATGAAATGTCCATTCTTTCCACAAACAAACGCGTGCACACGGGTTTTTGTCTGATGGGGTTTGAGGAAACTTCTGTGCCCCTGTTCTGGCGAGATTTCTAAGTTTCTAAAACCCAATTTTTCGTATTGGATTCTGGCTTAACAATTGTAAAATGAACTGTCTTCAGATGGAAAACCTCAAGGAAATCTGAGCAAAAGCCAAAGCGTGCCTCAGAAGGGTATTAATCAGGCTAGTCATTATGAAATATCAGAGCCATGCCTGATGAGCTCGTCGGTCGATTATGGTTGTAGAGATAATTATCCCTATAATCCAGATAGTCGATACCCTGGTCCATCTGCTTACTCGGTAAGTGAAATTTCATATTTGTCTGAGACTAAATATGATTTTAATTTTTTCAAACCCTGCAATTTAAATTTTTATGTACTCAGGTCCCTGATAAGAATGATAGGAAGAGTGGCTCCGACTTTGGCAACCCTGATATTCAAGGAGCAGAATGGTGGCAAGGTAAGTTGTCTGTGAAAGAAAGAAAGAAAGAGAGAATTATTGTAATTGGCATTACTTATACAAGGAATCACACTAACACAGTTTTCTTTTGGCTGGCAGGATCATTCTACTACTGAATGTATCGGTCCAGACTATGGTGTTTTCTACATAGGTAAAATAAGTTCCATTCTTTTGATGCGTATATCACATTAGTTGAGCAAATGGCCTTAATATTTTCTTGTGTTATATATTTTGAAAGTTATATACTGATCATCCTCCAGGTGTGCTCTCAATACTAGGTGCTTTTGGGAAGCTGCAGAAAATGGATAGCTTGTATGCAGTAGATCAACCAGTTACGGCTTGTGTTGTTGTTGTCTTTTTTTCCTTTTTACCGTTTTTCAGTTGTAGGTGTCATAATTGTAAATTTCTCTAATGAAGCAGAATGTTAAAAGAAAACTATTCTGTTTTTCTTTTCCTTTACTTGTTTGTATCTGGGTTGAGCTTGTTCAGTGATCAGTGTATCTGGAATTCATCCCAATGTTTCAAGGGAGTAAATTATGGATTCCATATTGTAGCAGTTAATAGTAATGAGATGTTATATGTTCTTCCGTCTCATCAAACTTGTATGAAGTACCAAAATTATTTTGTAAGCTTTCATTGACACTCATTGATTGCCTCGATCACCTTTGAGAACAGCCTCACCGAACCTCGATCAGGGAGTTCATGCGCTTGTTCAGTGATCAGTGTATCTGGAATTCATCCCAATGTTTCAAGGGAGTAAATTATGGATTCCACATTGTAGCAGTTAATAGTAATGCTAATGAGATGTTATATGTTCTTCCGTCTCATCAAACTTGTATGAAGTACCAAAATTATTTTGTAAGCTTTCATTGACACTCATTGATTGCCTCGATCACCTTTGAGAACAGCCTCACCGAACCTCGATTAGGGAGTTCATGCACTTACTGCATCATCTTTCATGGATATCGCCTTTGAGAACCTCACCTCAACCTCCATCAGGGAGTTCATGCACCTTTTTTTTTTGTGTGAAGAAAAGGTGAAATCTAGTCATCATAAAGGCGTTAATAAAACAAATTCAAGGTATTGGCTCAATTACAAAAACTACGGTAATTCCTCTATAGAACATAGGAGGGTAGGATAAATACAATAAACTCTGAACATACAAGAACATCAGAACTAGAACAACAATATAAGAAAGGTTCATCCAACAACGTCCTAAATGGTGGGCCAACAAGTCATAACGCTTCGTATCAATCTAAAGTGGGACCGACTACCACCTCTGTAGGATAATGGCTCGATTCTGGTTTAGTTTGTTTATATCCATCGTATCTGCAGCAATCGAAAGTTTCAGTACATCAGTCGACTGAGGTATGGAGTCAGTCGACTGTCCAGAGAGAAGTTTCAAAGGCTAAGGATACAGCAGCAGCAGTCGACTGGAGATGTGTCTCAGTCGACTGTCCAGAACTAAAGACCAGTCGACTGGTAAGAAGACCAGTCGACTGGAGACGGGTTTGTGAACTAGAAAAGGCCCATTTCGAAAGGCCCAGTAGTTTCCCTATAAATACACCAGTTAGGGTTTTGTAAAAGATAGACCTCTATTCGGATTTGCAGCCGTCATCTCTTGTAAGGGTTTGTTTCACCCATTGGTGATTATTTGAAGAAGAAACCCCAACCGCCCCGTGGATGTAGGGACTTGTTTTGCCGAACCACATTAAATCTGTGTGTCCTTGTGTTTGCTTGTGTTTGTTTTCTGTTTTCTCTCGCTATTTCTCTCTTTGATTGGTTGTTTGATTCGTATTCCGCACAACAAGTGGTATCAGAGCTTTCGGTTCGACCTAGAGGGAGATGGCGAGTGATGCGGATGCAACCAAGGATGTTGTGGGATCGAGTTCGTCCAGAACAACGATTCACAACGCAAAATTTGAAGTTGAAAAATTTGATGGAACAAACAATTTCGGGATGTGGCAGTGTGAGGTGTTGGATGTTCTGGTTCAACAAGAACAAGATGTTGCTTTGGAGGTAGAAAAACCAAAGAATATGTCCGATGTAGATTGGAAGAAGTTGAATCGAGTTGCGTGTGGGACTATTCGGCTCTTTATCGCGAAGGCTCAGAAGTATGATTTGATGAGGGATACCATTGCTGCGGTGTTGTGGAAGAAGCTCGAAGACAAATACATGAGGAAAAGTTTGGAGAATCGGCTGTATTTGAAGAAGAGACTTTTTTGCTTCACCTATACTGAAGGTATGTCTATGAACGCTCATGTTGAATCATTTAATAAATTATTGGCTGATTTGTTAAATTTGGATGAGCAAATTAAAGATGAAGACAAAGCCCTAATTCTGTTGAATTCATTACCTGAAAGTTATGATCATTTAGCAACAACTTTAATATATGGAAAAGACACTGTTAAATATGAAGATGTTGCAAATGCTTTGTTGAATAATGAAACTAGGAGAAGGGATAAAATGGTTGATAAAGAAACTTCTGAGGCATTGATTGTAAGGGGCAGAACTGAGACCAGATCTGAAATCAAATCTGGGAATAAAGGAAACAAATCTCGTTCCAAATCGAGAGGAATTTCAAAGGACAGAAAGATACCAGCCAAAGATGAATGTGCTTTCTGTCATGAAAGGGGGCATTGGAAAAAGGATTGTCCTAAGCTACGAAATAAGGGAAATTCGACTGCAAATGTGATTGTTGATAATGTAGATAGTAACGATGATTTTTCTTATGCACTTGCTACTAGTCCCTCACTTTATCAAGAAGTATGGTTTCTTGATACAGCAGCCTCCTATCATATGTCTTGGAAAAAGGAGTGGTTTACTTCTTTGGAGTATATGGATGGTGGGGTAGTTTTGATGGGAAATGATGCGCCTTGTAAGAAGGTAGGAATCGGGAAGATTGAATTGCTAATGCACGATGGTCTTATTAGGGAGCTTTCAGATGTATGGTATGTTCCAGATTTGAAAAAGAATTTGATTTCACTTGGTGTTTTGGAGGCCAGTGGAATGAAATTTGCTAGTGAAGGGGCACTCTGAAGGTGACTAACGGAGCACTTGTGGTGATGAAAGGGCAAAGAAAAAGGAACTTGTTTTTCTTGCAGGAAAAAACATATTTGGGTCAGGCTGCCAGTGTAACTGAAAGGCCTAAACAGGTTGTTTCCGACTCTACTAGGTTGTGGCATATGCGACTAGGGCATGCAGGAGAAAAGGCCTTGCAGGGGCTTGTGAAGCAAGGGTTGCTTAAAGATGCTAAAGGTTGCAAGTTAGAATTTTGTGAACATTGTGTTTTGGGTAAGCAAACTAGGGTGAAATTTGGTACAGCTGTACATCAGACAAAGGGTATCCTCGATTATGTGCACACAGATGTTTGGGGCCCTACTCAGACACCTTCTATGAGTGGTAGACACTGGTTTGTTACATTTGTTGATGACTACTCCAGACGAGTTTGGGTATATACCATGAAACACAAAAATAAAGTTTTGACATTGTTCACAAGTTGGAAGAAGAAAGTTGAAAACCAGACTGGAAGGAAGATTAAAGTTCTGAGATCAGATAATGGAGGGGAATACAAGAACGATCCGTTTCTGAAATTGTGTGAAGATGAAGGGATCCAGAGGCACTTCACAGTTAGGAAGACTCCACAGCAAAATGGGGTTGCAGAAAGGATGAACAGAACCTTACTTGAGAAGGTGAGATGTATGCTAGCGTAGTCTGGATTGAAGAAGACATTTTGGGCAGAAGCTGTTATATATGCAAGCCACATTGTCAACCGTTTACCATCAGCAGCACTTGAAGGCAAAACACCTATTGAGGTATGGAGTGGTAAACCTGCATCTGACTATAATTTATTGCATATATTTGGTTGTCCTGCTTATTTTCATGTAACTGAAACTAAACTTGATGCAAGAGCCAAAAAGGCTATATTTGTTGGTTTTAGTACTGGTGTCAAAGGTTACAGGTTGTGGTGTCCAGAACAGAAAAAGTTAGTAATCAGCAGGGATGTTACCTTTGATGAGACCAGCATGATCAGCTCGGGACAGTCGACTGGTCCTCATATATAGTCGACTGGTGATCCTGATCAAGAGAAGCAGAAGATTAGCTCGGGACAGTCGACTGGTAGATGCTCTCAGTCGACTGGTGCGAGAGTTCTCCAACAGGTGGAATTAGAAAAGCGTTCAGTTGGAAATTCTACTCCTGTCCAAAATGAAGATGATGTGGTTGATACTGAGGATGAGGAAGAAGTTCCTATCCAAGACCCTCCCCAGCAGGAAGAATCAATTGCAGCAAGAAGGCAAAGAAGAGATATCAAACGACCATCTCGCTTTACAGAAACAGTTGCATTTGCACTTCCCATTGTTGATGATGAAGTTCCCTCCAACTTCAAAGAAGCTACTAGAAGTTCTGAAAATGCAGATTGGAAAGTTGCTATGGATTAAGAGATGAACTCTCTTCATAAGAACAAGACTTGGGATCTAGTGCAATTGCCAAAGGGGAAGAAAGCTATCGGTTGCAAGTGGGTATATACGAAGAAAGAAGGTCCAAAAGGCAGTGTTCGGTTCAAGGCTAGACTAGTTGCAAAGGGGTATGCTCAACAGGAAGGAATTGACTATAATGAAGTGTTCTCTCCGGTTGTGAAGCATCCTTCTATTCGGATTTTGTTAGCTTTGGTAGCACAGTTTGATCTTGAATTGACACAGATGGATGTGAAGACTGCATTCTTACATGGGGACCTGGATGAAGAAATTTATACGTTGCAGCCAGATGGGTTTAAGATTGCTGGGAAGGAAAGTTCTGTTTGCAGGTTGAAAAAGTCTCTCTATGGGTTGAAGCAATCTCCAAGGCAGTGGTATTTGAGGTTTGATCAGTTTATGAAAGTGCAGGGATATTCCAGAAGTGAGTATGATCATTGTGTCTATTTCAGAAAATTGCAGGATAGCTCTTTCATATATCTGTTATTATATGTGGATGACATGTTGATTGCCTCTAAAAATGCTAAGGAGATTCAAAATTTGAAGAATCGGCTGAGTTCTGAATTCGAGATGAAGGATCTTGGTGAAGCCAAGAAGATACTTGGGATGGAGATAGCTAGAGACAGAGCAAAGGGCATAGTGAGTTTGACACAGAAGCAATATCTTTTGAAGGTGCTGAAACGGTTTGGTATAGATGAGAAAACTAAACCAGTCAGTACACCCTTAGCCACTCATTTCAGAATTAGTGCTTCTCAGTCTCCAAGTACAGATGAAGAGAGACAGTATATGGCTAATGTACCTTACACTAGTGTGGTTGGCAGTTTGATGTATGCCATGGTTTGTACTCGACCAGACATCTCTCAGGCGGTGAGTATGGTTAGTCGATATATGCATGATCCATGCAGAGAGCATTGGCAAGCAGCTAAATGGATTTTGAGGTACATAAGTGGCATCACAGATGTGGGTTTGAAGTTTGAAAGGGATAACAATATTAGCAGGTTATTGGTGGGTTATGTTGATTCTGACTATGCAGGTGATCTAGATAAGAGGCGGTCTACTACAGGCTATTTGTTTACTATGGCTAGAGCACCTATAAGTTGGAGGTCCAATTTGCAGTCCACTGTAGCGTTGTCTACTACTGAGGCTGAATACATGGCAGTTGCTGAGGCCATGAAGGAAGCTATTTGGATTCATGGACTTTTGAAGAGCTTGGGAATTCATTGGGAGAAGGTGGAGGTACACTGTGACAGTCAGAGTGCTATCCATTTAGCGAAGAACCAAGTTCATCATTCGAGGACCAAACATATTGATGTCCGTTATCACTTTGTGCGTGATTTGATAAAGGATGGTGATATTCTTCTGGTGAAGATTGGGACAGCTGATAATCCTACTGATATGTTGACCAAAGTTGTTGGGGCAGCCAAGTTCAAGCATTGCATGAACCTGACTAATATTTTGCATGCTTGATGATTTGGCATGGGCGGTTGGAATGGTGCTTCGCTATTTGTTTGGTTAGTAAGTGATATCATACTAAGGTGGAGTTTGTTTTTTGTTACATTTGGTGATGAGCATTTGTTTTGGAGTATTTTTGGAGATTGCTTGGGCTACTTGGAAGATCTCGCCAAGGCGAAGATTGTTGGATACTTGGAAGATCTCGCCAAGGTGGAGATTGTAGGATAATGGCTCGATTCTGGTTCAGTTTGTTTATATCCATCGTATCTGCAGCAATCGAAAGTTTCAGTACATCAGTCGACTGAGGTATGGAGTCAGTCGACTGTCCAGAGAGAAGTTTCAAAGGCTAAGGATACAGCAGCAGCAGTCGACTGGAGATGTGTCTCAGTCGACTGTCCAGAACTAAAGACCAGTCGACTGGTAAGAAGACCAGTCGACTGGAGACGGGTTTGTGAACTAGAAAAGGCCCATTTCGAAAGGCCCAGTAGTTTTCCTATAAATACACCAGTTAGGGTTTTGTAAAAGATAGACCTCTATTCGGATTTGCAGCCGTCATCTCTTGTAAGGGTTTGTTTCACCCATTGGTGATTATTTGAAGAAGAAACCCCAACCGCCCCGTGGATGTAGGCACTTGTTTTGCCGAACCACATTAAATCTGTGTGTCCTTGTGTTTGCTTGTGTTTGTTTTCTGTTTTCTCTCGCTATTTCTCTCTTTGATTGGTTGTTTGATTCGTATTCCGCACAACAACCTCCTCATCGCAATGCACTTTTTTTTCCTTTTTGAAGGAAAATGTGGAATGTGGCCACCATATTTCATTAATTAGAAATTAACAAAACATACAAACTACAAATAGAAAATAAAATATGAAGCAATATTATGACCCATACAAATACCAGATCCCTCCAACAATCCTGGAGGGTGAGCCGACAAACCAATGGTCAACACACTATCGAAGAGGACAAACCTACTTCTCAAATATTGTAATGGACCCCATCTTAGGCCCAAACACAATGCTCGGCCCCGCAAAATATATGTATGTCACTTTAGCTTCGTACACTACCTCCACGGCACGTGCACACCCATCTGAAGCTAGTCAGGCAGGATTTTATCAACCGCCGAACCCTGTCGTCTCATCAAATGGGGGACCCCTTCTTCGGGCCCAAACCCCGCAGCCGAGTTGCAACAAATGAGATTTTTTTCTCCTTTCAGGCGGGATTTTAAAACCCGTCGAACCCAACCTTCTCCTCTTCTCCTCCCACAATCAAAACAACACACAACCGCTAAACCCAGCTATCTCCTCCACTCCTCCCACTAATGCGCAAACATCACACACACCTTAAACCAAACCACAGTCAAAGAGAGCCGTCTCTCATGCTCTTGCTCTCTCCAGTGATTTCTCACAAACATAGACATACACCAATATAGAGTAGTGGGGAGCAACATCTTCGCTCACTCACTCTCACACTCTCTCTCAATCAAAAAAATCCAAAACAGATCACAACAAACTGAAGCATCACCTTCTCCACTCGCCACAGCGGGCGGTGGTGTTGGATGTCAGGTTCAATGATGAGGGCGGAGTGGCGGTGCTGTCACGAAGACTGTGGTAGTTGAGTAAAGGCGCCCGAAAGCAGCCACTTCCCATCTCAATCACCCCCAACAAAACTGTGCACGAGCACCATCCTCTTTCTCTGACACCCCCACATCACATGCCATCTCTTCTATGCATACACAACCAACACCTCAACATCCAAATCGAAGCTGCAGACATGGTGCAGCAGGGGACGGCGATGACACAGAGGAGGCACGGATCTCGAAGGAGGTGGCAATGGTGTCAAAGAACAGGCGGAGATGGAAGCAAGCGACGGCGCGGGATAACATCCCCGTCGCTCGATCGAGTGGAGGGGTGACGACGGGATACGAGAGGCCCGCGACTCTTGACAACGGTGGGAGGGTGCGGCGGCGGGAGGGATCGTCCATCGCCGCAGGACGCGATAAACAAGGACGGGAGGGAGCAACTGAGGCGAGAGAGAAGGGAGAGACGACGGGATGTAGCTGCGACGTGGGGGAGCGGGGGAGGGGGCGGTGGCAAACAATAGCCGCCGCCCCTCTCCAATTTCTCAAATCTAGGGTTCTCATTTTTTGGGCGGTGTTTTTTTTGGAGTTTCTATCTCTAGAGTTTTTAGTGAGAGATTTTTTTTTTTATGGTTGATAGTTTTGTCATGCACTTATTGCATCATCTTAACTGCAGAACAGTGCATGTTGCGATTTCTTGTAAAAGATCCATATCTATTAATAAGTACGAAAAACAGTTTCCTACCAGGGATTGTTCGAGTACAATTGAAGAAAAGTTTACCATTGTGACACCAAAGATTGCAATATATATAGGAAGTTATCAAATAAATCAGAAACTAATCCTTATGAACATAAAGTAATATACTATCTGCTTCAGAAAAGTTTAAATATATATAACACTGACCATCTCTTTGATGGATATAAAAAGACTATCAGCTTCAGATAATTACAGGGAAATCCCTGTAATGTTTCGAACACTATAAAAAAACAAACACAACCACCAACCTCTCCAGAAGAGAAACAACAATGTAATTGATTCTGTTTCATGTTAACCCGTATATAAAGCACTCATTCTATTTAACAGGCATCTTCGATGGTGGTGAGTCTTGCTAGTTCTCATTCGTCCGTTCGTGAGAGTGGTGCTGATATCTCGACAACATTACTGTTATTTCTGCCCTTCGTCTCGCCACTCAGGTAATCTGTCAAAGCTTTCTTCACGCTGAAACCTCTACTGGGAGGCTTACGGTTGATGAAGGGGATCCTCTCTACTCTAGCTGGGCTAATCAATGGCATTGGGGATAAGCTTGGAGTGCTTGAGACAGGCACTGAATAAGGAATCATAACTCTATTGTGATCAGAATGCTTAGTCAAGTCGTCGACATAGAGGAGATCATCAATGCGAGCAACAATGTTAAATGCAAGGCTTTCCAAAACTCTGGAATAGCTTTCTAGAATCGACTTGCCCACGTCCTGGAAGTAGTAAAGTCATGGTCATTACCATAAAAAGGTTTCCATAACCCCAAGAACTTTCCCATGTTGATAAACCCTAGAAAATTTTTAAGTTATAACAGAAGTGATTTGGGAGAATGTATCTATTGAGAGTATACCAAGAACATCAAGCTTTTCTGGGGTATATCAGCCATACGAAAGTTCTCCGGGGGTTATAATATATATACTGAAAAGAGAGAGAGAGAGAGAGAGAGAGAGAGAGAGATGGCAAAAGGAGAAACCTTGTTGAATTGGATTTTGCTCATGTCCAAAGTGGTTTGTGTAAGGCCCGGGAACCTCTGCTTCAGGCACAGCAAGAGACTCTCAGCTCTATCAGCAAACAACTCCATTTTCTCTGCATTGTTCTTTGGTCTGGATGTTGTTGTTTTACGGCGCCATACATAAATAGATGCCTCGACACGATTGGCAATCTCTAGAGCTTGGTGTTCGGAGGAGAACTCGAGGCAATCAAGAAGGCACTCAGGCGAGAATTGATCAGAAGTAATGTAGCGATATATTACATCGCCAAGGCTTACCCTACCATTCTGTGTAATCCATGTGAAACTCAACTAAAATTTAAGCTTTTAATATAGATAAAAGTTTTTTGTGTAAATTTATCTTTATGCAAATCATAACGATATCAAATACTGAATGATGTCTAAATCCTTTCAGTTCTTTTCTGCCAATTATAAATTGACCAACAATAGGTTAATATTAATTAGAGGTGCTCATTCCGGAACTACACCTCTAACAGGTAAATATTAATTAGAGCTGCTCATTCCCGAACTACACCTCTAAATAAACTCCCATCACCTCCCCTCTCCCCGAACCTAACCCTTGCTCTAGCTCAACACCCATACCGACAGCCTCTTTCGCCTTCTCACCAATCTCCAATAACTAAATACCGTCTCCATTCATTTCTTCCTGATAAACTACTCTATTCTTCAGGATTACCCTTATGGGAGAAGAGACTACAATGGGAAAAATAATAAATAGTGGAATACTCTCTCAATGTCACTCAAGTTAACCATAGGAACTAAATTGCAGCAACCTAAAGAATTGAAGGAACAAACTAGAAAAAATATGAACGGTGGGATATACGAAATTACAAATACCTTTGGCAGTGACTCGAGGTAGGGGTCAGGCACTTCCATTTCAGCTAAAGTATTGCTGTTAATGGCCATTGCTGCCTTCAAGATTTGGTTTGTGCATTCACGTTTGTGTTGTAACTGCTTCCGTGCATTGTCATGAAGGCCACCAGTTGGCACACGAGGCACGGGAAGCCACCATTTCTCCTCTTGCCGCTGAAAATGTTTTCTGAAAGAGGCTGAACCATCAGCATCCGGTGCTAATATCCCTTGATCGACATACCAAAATGCTGAGTCACAAAAACTATCCAGTATTTCCTGTAAATGGTTTCAAAAAATAGAAAAAGAAACAACTAATTAACTAAACTTAATATTTAGAAAGAAAAAGAAAAAAAAAGGCTACTTGTGAACCACATTCGTATACTAGGCCTTATGCAGGAATATTAAGACAAATTTATATTTCTAACCCAAATATCACTCTGTCTTAATTTGGCCACATTAAGTCTTAGAAGCCAATGAATAAAAGGAGGGAGGGGGGGGGGGGGGGGGGGGGGGGGGGGCTATATTCACAACTTCCGAAACAAGTAGGCAAAGAAGAAAGTTGTATCAAAATATGGGTACACATAAGCATTTTCCTTTGGAAGTAATATTAAACTTACAAGGAGCATATTATCTAATTTGCGCAGAGCCGGCAGATTGATGAATATATCCGAGCGTTGTCTGCATGTCATAACCTGAATGCATTTTATCACAAGTTAGGATAATAAATTGAAATTTCTCTTTTCGTGACTTGTTAATTAGACAAAGACGCAACACGCTAAAGTATTTACAGTATCATTGAAACCGGCTATTGTGAGAACAAAAATATAAACCAGGAAGAAATAAGATAATAATTGAAGAATTTGCTAGTTTATAACCCAAAGCAGTTTTAGGCACAAACACATCTTTACGAATGAACCAAAATTAAATGCATTTATGAAATAACATTGGTATTCCCTTCATAAGATAAAAGGAAGTATGATTTTGATTACCTCAAGCCTGCTTCCATCAGGAAATGTTTGCCAAGAAGGTATCAATTCAACAATGTGGTCACTAACACACAGAAGCCAATCCATCTCCCTATGCCACATTGATTTCTTCTCTTGAGGTAGAGGCTCTAACCTCCATAGTTGCCCGAAAAGTGTGGCTGTGGAAATGCAAAAAGTAGTTTAGTCATTGGAGGGGAAAGCCAATGCAAAAAGAAAAGAAATGAAAAACACTCTCAGTATATAGGTATGCGATAAGATTAATTTGATCAATAAAGGAGTGTGAGAAAATTTGAAGTTTTATAAGGGTATAAGCATTGGGAGTTATTATCAAATAGAGAAATTTTTAGGAGTAAAACCGTAAAAGCCAAGATAAAGTACTGATTAGCTATGCAATAGAACAAGAAATATGAGCTTACCGCAAAGATTAGTTATAGCATTGGAGATTGCCACAGCAGTGCATACACCTTTTCCACATCCAGACATGTCTTCTCCGAGCAACAACTTTGAAAATCTTTCCTTCATCAGATCAACATCTGGTTCACACAATAAATTTATTGAACTCCTATCAGCATTCAAATAACATAGACTTCTGTTAATGTCATAAATTTCAAATAATTGTTAATGTCATAAATTTCATTACAATGACACAATTGCAAAACCCAGATAGGTGTCTTCTGATATGGACTATACTATCAGAAGAGAATTTCCTCCCCTTTACTTCGAAAAAAGGACATTATAAGAAATTGAATCACATCTGTTGAATTTGCTAATGTATGAGAAATTCATAATATATATCTATATAATAAAACACAAAGAAAGTTATCAAGTGGCTCTCCTTCAATCCCCCAAAATCAAAGGCCCAGATCTAACCTCACAAAACACATTTCCCCCCAAAAGTTTTCCCCAAAAATTCAAATTCAAATTCAGCTACATAATTATTGATTTACTGTTTATAAGACTTTTCATATGCTGTATCATTCTGAAGACGTGTCGTAGGCACGTGGCCACAGGCAAATCTAGTATATCTCTAATCTAAATCTCTAATCTCTAATCTCTAATCTCTAATATTATAATGGGAGAGTTGGGGTTGTCATTTGTCAACATACAAACCCGTGCGTTGCACGTGCAACTCCAACTCTCCCATTAATTACAACAAAAACAAACAAATAAAAAAATTTCACTTATTTAAAACGTGCAACACACGTGCAAAACAATTTCATAATATATTTTTAACACTAAACATACACATATATTGTGCGTATAACTCAAATTCTACGTATAAAAACGTAGCCTCAAAATATTTTTTCCAATTACGTGCAACACATGTCCAACTCCAAAACTATTTCTTAACACGTATATCGCATGAGAAAATCCTCCAACTCTTATCAAAACGTGCATCGCACGTGAAAAATACTAGTGTGTATATATATATATAAAAACGTGCATCGCACGTGAAAAATACTAGTGTGTGTGTGTGTGTGTGTGTGTGTGTGTGTGTATGTGTGTATATATATATATATATATATCTTTTGAGGAGTAACCCATAAAAAAATGATAAATAAATATGATATTAGTGTCATTTCTTCGCCTTATCCTATCCTCTACAAGATTCAAACATAGAGTCTTCAACACTTCCAGTCCTTTCACATTCAAAACTTCAAACTAGGGCATAAAAAGATGCAATGCCCTCAATAAAGCTAAGCATGCCCTAAAAAGAGGAACAAAATAACATAAATGACCTCTCTCAAAGAAAGCAAAAGGATAAACATCCTTTAACCAAATTGAAGGTACAAAATCTAATTCAAACTATACCATTAACCAAAATTAAAACCCGAAAACAAAGAATCTTGAATGTTACCTGAAACCCTAGATTTTTTCTTGCCCATCTTCCCTTCCTCCACTTGGGTTTTCCCATCACCACCCCCAACTAATTCAGAATCACCAGATGAACTCTTCTCAACTGGCCAACCCAATGCAGCATCCTCCTTAACCTTCTCTTCACCAAATGAAATCGTACTCTGGGAACTTGAACTACTCTGCCTTCTCCCCTCTTCACTTGGCAACAACTCACTAAACCCACCACTCTCAATCAACTTCAAATCCCCCATCCTCCTCTTCTTCTCAAAAACAGTGCATGCACGACTTCTCAAAGCAAAAAACCCATTTGGGAAAATTGGTTTTTTGAGAGATCCAGAGACCCAGAAGGCTAGAAGGTTAAAGGGCTTGAAGGGTAATGGGAGGCAATGGTGGTGAGTATTGGGGTCCTCTGCTTTTTGGGTGGTGGAGGTTGGTGGTGGCTTTTTCTCCATGAGATGTTGCTCATTTCCAATGAGATTTGGATGGGTTTTTTGCAATATTTTTGATTTTTTGATTATTGATTTCTTTCTTTTTTTTTTAGTTTTTTAAGGCAGTTATGATTGAAGGAGCTGGGGCTAAACACATGATTTTGGTGAAAAGAGAAGAAGAGGAAAAGAGCGGCCTTTCCTTTGTTTTTAATTTCTTGTTGTTGTATACTCTATATGGGTGCGAGGTACAAGTGGGGTTTAAATGGGGGTGCGTGTATCACGGGAAACGGTCACCCTCGAATGTAGAGAGAGAGAGAGAGAGAGAGAGAAAGGGGTTACGTTTTTTTATGTGTTTGGTATTCTTATTGTTGGTTAATTAATGGGGTTGGGAATTAGGGTTAATGCTTTCTGTACCGTTAGGAGCATTGAGATTCAAAAACAGGGATTGTTTGGAATTAGATTATTGTTAAGAGTGGTACTAATCTATGACTAATTGGGTTTTGAGGACTTCCAGGTTATTATAAGATTATCATACTGTTTGTTGTTTTCGAGGTAAGAGCTCTACTGTCCGTTGGAACTGTGTGAAGATGGAACATGACCTATATAAAACTAGTACTATACACGTGCTTTGCACGTGGGAATTTTTTTTTTTTAAGGGGGGAATGAAAAGGGAAAAAAAATTACGTGATTTGCACGTGGGGGAATTTTTTTGGGTGGGGGGAATGAAAAGGGCAAAAAAAAAAAAATTTACCAACACGTGCTTTGCACGGGTTGGGTTAAGGACTAAGGCCTTCTCCCATTATAGTAGTAGAGATATAGTGTTACGATGTGCAAATAGTGCATACAAAAATAATTTTAAGATAGTCATACAATTATATAAAATTAAAAAAATTAGAGATGTCTCTTAACTATTTCAATCACAATATAATCAAAAGATGACAAATCTGCATATTAATTAATTCACACTTTCAAACAAATTAACATCATTCTATAATTCTATTCAATTGAAAGGAAAGGAAAAAAAAAATTACGAAGTTGGGTTGTGCCCCTTCTCAGACTCCTTGATGTACGTTGTTCTCTCTTTCTCGACTGCGTGCTTCTTAACCGTCTTCCCTCTCAAATCAAATATAATCAATATCAGAAAAATATAGAGGGAACAATACATGATAATTACACTACAACACATGTGCGATTTACCGGCGTATATTCCCCGGCGTTTTACCATTCGCGCCGGGGTAGGGAGTGATCAGGAATGAGGCGTCAGATTGGATGGTTATACACCGGCGGCCTCTATAAAACGACGGGGATTCATGATATTCACCGGCGGTTTATTTAGAAACGCCGGTGAATGGTATTATTCACCGGCGTTTTAATAACACACGCCGGAGAATATATAGATACATTCACCGGTGTTTGTAATTGTAAACGCAGGTAAATTAACTGAGATAAATCCCCGCGAACCCTAACATTTCGCTCGCTAATTTCCCAAACCTAATTTCGCCGCCTTCGTTTTCCCTCCTCCCTCTCTCTATTTCTCGCGCTTCGCCTCCGTCCCTTCGTCATATTCGACAGCCCAATTCGATTTTCCTCCTCCCTCTCTCTATTTCGCGGTGAATTTGCGATCGAAAACCACCGCTCGTCGCCCCGCTTTCTCTCTATCTCCTACGCCACCGCTCGTCGCCCCCCTCTCTCTCTTCGTAATTTCTCTTGATTTCTCTCCTTTTCACTGTCAAAGATGCTGAATTCATGCATCTGATTGTCATCTTAGCATGATTTTTTTACCAAAATGGGTTTACTGTCAACTAAGGATGCTGTATGTATACCAAAATCCGCCAAATCTGTACAAGAATTGGGTTGAACAAACCTTGTGCAGGTTTATTTTGGAGCCACAAACATCATGATTTAGTTGGGATGAAGAATTAATAGAGAAACATATATGCTTAGATACTGAAAATTTTCATTTTCTTTTACTGTTAAAGAAACTGATCGCATGTATCTGATTGTCATCTTAGCATGATTTTTTTTACCAAAATGGATTCACTATCAACTAAGGATACTGTATGTATACCAAAATCCTCCAAATCTGTACAAGAATTGGGCGGAACAAACCTTGTGCAGGTTTATTTTGGAGCCACAAACATCAATGGTTTAGTTGGGATGAAGAATTAATAGAGAAACATATATGCTTAGATACTGGAAATTTTCATTTTCTTTTACTGTTAAAGAAACTGAATTCATGCATCTGATTGCCATCTTAGCATGATTTTTTTACCAAAATGGGTTGACTGTCATCTAAGTATGCTAGCCGTATACCAAAATCCTCCAAATCTGTACAAGAATTGGGCGGAACAAACCTTGTGCAGGTTTCTTTTGGAGCCACAAACATCATGATTTAGTTGGGATGAAGAATTATTAGAGAAACATATATGCTTAGATACTGGAAATTTTTATTTTCTTTTACTGTTAAAGAAGCTGAATTCATGCATCTGATTGCCATCTTAGCATGATTTTTTTACCAAAATGGGTTCACTGTCAACTAAGGATGTTGTATGTATACCAAAATCCTCCAAATCTGTACAAGAATTGGGCGGAACAAACCTTGTGCAGGTTTATTTTGGAGCCACAAACATCAATGGTTTAGTTGGGATGAAGAATTAATAGACAAACATATATGCTTAGATACTGAAAATTTTCATTGCCTTTTACTGTTAAAGAAACTGATCGCATGCATCTGATTGTCATCTTAGCATGGTTTTTTTACCAAAATGGGTTCACTGTCAATTAAGGATGCTGTATGTATACCAAAATCCTCCAAATCTGTACAAAAATTGGGCTGAACAAACCTTGTGCAGGTTTCTTTTGGAGCCACAAACATCATGATTTAGTTGGGATGAAGAATTAATGGAGAAACATATATGCTTAGATACTGGAAATTTTCATTTTCTTTTACTGTTAAAGAAGCTGAATTCATGCATCTGATTATCATCTAAGGATGCTAGCTGTATACCAAAATCCTCCAAATCTATACAAGAATTGGGTTGAACAAACCTTGTGCGGGTTTCTTTTGGAGCTACAAACATCAATGATTTAGTTGGGATGAAATATTAATAGAGCAACATATTAGTAGCCATATTAGTTTCTTTTGTGCAGGTTTATTATTATTATTATTATTATTATTATTATTATTATTATTATTATTATTATTATTATTATTATTATTATTATTATTATTATTATTATTATTATTATTATTATTATTATTTTGGGATAAGTAACTGATTATTAGTAGCCATGAATAGAATAGTTCATGAGTCATCAGATCTTCTTGTTACCGTATTTACAGCACGACGCCCTCGTTATTCGTCCGATTCCTCTTCCTCAGCAAATACCCTTTACCATCATCATCTCTTTGAACGGAAAGCCAAATACAGGGGAGACTATAGTCTAATCGATATTAGACTCGAACACAAGGTGTGCGATAAAATGCCACTAAGGTGGTTATGATAATTTCCACAAAGGTAGTTTAGGGTTATGTGAATAGAGTAGATTGTATTAAGATTTAATTGTTTTTTTATACATTTTTGGAACCACGATTTCTTTATTTTATAGT
>JACEHZ010000023.1:0-13531 GCA_017893485.1 Hemerocallis citrina | reverse complement strand
TTATTCTCTTCCAAACCTATAGTTCAATTATATTATCTAGTTGTGATTTTGTGAGTTAAAAGATTGAGAGTGTGTGGGATCTTTGCTTGCAACTAGAAGAGGAGAGGTCGGCATTCATCAAGAGGGAGCTCGGCTTGAGTGTGCTTGGGAAGCTTGTGTGCACGTGTTCAAGGAGGAGCCATTCGTCGCAAGGACATTCGTCTAGGAATTTGCTAGTTGTAATTTTTCTCTTCATACAAGGTGGGTAAATTTTCCCTATTTCTAACATAGGAATGCATGCTAGATTTAATTATCAAAATAATGCATGAAAATGATAATAAGAATGCACATTTAATTGAAAAGATGATCTCTAATTGATTGAATTGTTGATATGCAAATTGTGTGTGTTGCTATTAGTAAAATTCGATATTGTGTGCAATATGAATATGGTTATAAGTTGTGTGAAGAAACCTTTGTTAGTAGCATGAAAAATTATGTGCAAAAAAAAAAAATTAGTATATCGACTATGTCACTTTTATGTGCTAAATTGGAATCTTTGTATAGCGTTGTAACGAATAAATTAAGATGAAATTTTTATGTTTGGGAAATGAATAAGAGTAGAGAATTAGTATAGAGATTGATGAAATTATAATGTCAAAAAATGTATTAGTAGTATGTCACATTAACCAAATTGTATGGTAAAAATGTGTTAATTATGGAGAAAATTATGTTTAATTATTCAAGAGATTTATTTTCATCTACTAGAATAAAAATTCATGATGGAAAACGATTAATTCGGATTTTTACAGTATATTAGTAAGAACAATGTGATATGCAATTTTGTTGAACGCGGAAATGTTATAAATAACAGAGAGTATGGATTAAATGAAACTGGAATTATACTAGTGACAACCTGAGCACGTAGCTCAAGTGGTCATAGTGTGCGGTTGGTTTCCCTGTGGTGACCGGTTCGAATCCCTGTGGCACACATTTTGTTTCACAATTTTTAAAAATATAAGAATCAGCGACCGAGAGCATTAAATACTCTCTGTCTTCTCTTTATGACGCCTGGCACCTTTGGCCTAGTGGTCGGTGCCTTTGGCTGTGTTCTCTGGGGTGCTGATTGAAAAACAATTTTTTTGGGGGTTTTTAATTGTCAAAAAATTATGAGAAAAATATGGTTATTCTTCTAAAAATATGTAGGACTTTATAAAAATAAATTGGGGATTATTTGCATGAAATAAAACATGATTTGAGAAGAAAATGTGTAAATAGAACTATGGTTCTATAATTTTATGGTTGTGAAATTATATCTTGCAAAAATGATTTGAAATGAAGGATTAGGAGATTAATGTGGCAAAAAGAAATTATACTGTTGTGATGTGATGCAAATTATTCTCATTTGAGAATAGTGTGAGAATTATGAAGTGTAAAGGTTCACTTTTGATTGAATAATTAGTGATGTGGGTTTTTATGTGGAAATAACATTTCATGAGTTACATAATGAATAATTGAGTTTTATAGCTATGGATTATTTGAACGAATTAGAAATCATGATTGGAAAAGAGAAATACTTTTGAGTAAGAAAAATCAATAAATGAATTTATGAGTGGAAATGCTCAAATTGGAAATTGTGAATTGGAATTGAAACAAAAGAGTAGCTAAGTCTTCCCCGGCATTTGGAAAGAAATGAAAGACCAAGGTTGGTCATGTGTGAATAAATGAATAAGTCCGGTTTAGTGGAGAGGCTAACTCTAGAGCTTTGATTTTGTTCATGATTCTAATAAAAACTGAGGATTAGTGCATAGTGAAGACGTGGTGAAAGTGAGAGAAAAATACGAGTATGAGAACTAGAGTTACGGTGCGGGTGTGTGAGCCACAGAATGCTTGCTTGATGAGTCAAGACATGGCGTGGGCACAACTCAGTAATGATCGGACTTTAGCCACGCTTGTGGGATGTTTGGTGACTGCAAGAGGATCGTGTGCCATGAAGGAGGCTGAATTGCCACAGAATGCATGCTTGATGAGTCAAGACATGGCGTGGGATTCCCCTCCAGGTTTTCTGTACACGAGCTTGTACTCATAGATCATCTAGGATACTCACCGTAGTTACAGTAGTAGATTAGGTCATGGCGAGGGATTGAACCCTACAAAGATGAAGAACGATTAAGAGGCTTGCCCTCGGACCTATGTAGTATGGGATGCATAGAATCCGAACAAGTGTGCATTAGTGTCATGTAACATAATTAATTGCATTAAGGATTAAGTGCACAATCACAACACGACATCAATAGGGTAGTCCCTTTAGTTTGAAATGTGACAAGTTTGTGTTTGCTAAATATGGAAAGGTGAGTTATACTATTTCCGGCATAGAGAGGATGGTCGTGTATAATGCTCGTCAGTTGAATAAACTGACGTACCTACAGTCTTATATGCAGATAAATGGCTTGATACAGATTAAAGAGGAACAAATGCTTAAAGATTATTCAATGTTGTTGTACATTTGTTTCGTTGTTGTAAAGTTTACTTCCGCTGTGTAATGTAAAGTGTAATGTAATCATGTAAATTCTGATGTAAAGTGAAAAGTTCAAATTTCCTTGTAAAATTGTACTAAAGAAAGCAGAAAGATCCTGTAGAACATCTCGAATTCAGTGTATTTGGGATTCGAGGCGTTACAGAGTGGTATCAGAGCCATGCTTTCCACACTTGTACAAAATTATAAGGAACGACACCCTAGTAGTGGACATTAGAGTGTGTGTTTGAGTCTAGAGATTTAAATATAAGTGACTTACATTTGTGTTGCTCTATGACTTATGCTTCTTCCTCTCTATTTCTAAGATGGCTGATCACTTCGACCCTGCTGGAGACGATGACTGGCATATCATTGAGGAAGAGTACCATCCTGGACAGGAAGATTCCGAGGACGAGTACTACCCAGGGAAAGCAGATTCTGACGGAGAAGAATGGCCTGAATCCCGAGAGATCACCCCACCTCTGGATTCATCTGATGATTCTTCTGACGAAGAAGAAGAACTAGTTCCAAATAGTCTTGTGACTTCTCTTCAGAGGCAGGTAGAAATACTACGAGAGAGAGTCGGATTATTGGAGGCTCAGCTGGCAAAACGGAAGGATGACTATTCTGTTCTCAGTCATCGTATATGGGAACTCGAGAAGAGGAAGAATTTGACAGATGTGCTGAAGGATGAAGTTGATGACTACGGGGAGAACTTCGAGAAGCGAAGAGGAACCGTAGGAGTTAGACTGTTGTAGCTTCTACTATTTCATTCTGATGTCAAGAAATGTTTTTCAATTCGAATGTATAAAGTTTGGAATTTAATGAAATGCAAGTTGATTTAAAATTCATGTCTTATACTTCGAATTTAATGGATCTTTTGCATCAGAATATGTCGAGAAGAGCAGCTAGAAATGGGGAAGGTCTGGATCTGGAAACGGAACTTGCGAGGGTCTATCAGACGCTCAATGCCGTGGCTATGAATCAGAACCAAGGAAGGGGGCCTGCAAATCCGGTGCCTGAAGCGATTAAACTAGTGGAATCGTTCAAACAAATGAAACCACCTGTATTCGAAGGGAAGTCAGACCCTGATGCAGCTAACAACTGGATTCGTCAAGTGGAGACAATCTTTGAAGTGTTGGAGACCCCTGAAGGCAGTAAGGTGAAGTTGGCGACTCTACAACTTGAGAAGGACGCGGCTGTTTGGTGGCAGTCGATGAAGAGGACCATGGGAGGCATAGTTCTTGGCTGGAGGAATTTCTGGAAGAATTCCGCAGTCACTATTTCCCCTCCGATGTTCAAGAGAAGAAGGCTATGGAATTTCTGTCACTACAGCAAGGCGGCATGTCAGTGAGAGAGTACGAGACCAAATTCACTCAGCTCTCTAGGTATGCTCTTGAACTAGTGATGGATGAGCCTAAGAAGGCTCGTAAGTTCGAGCATGGACTGAGGCCAAGCTTGAGGTCCCGGATGATACCTCTTGGTATCAGAAGATTTGACAAGTTGGTCAAGAGATCAGCAGCGACGGAAGCAGATATGGAGCAGTTCCATGTTGTTCCGAACCAGAGGAACAACTGGCAGTCTGGAAAGAGGCCCGCCAATTTTGGGAGTTTCAAGGGGCAACCATCTGCACAAAGGTTCAAACCGATAGGGGCGAACGCTATTAGTGTGGCTGGAGGACCTGGGAATAATGTGGTGAGACCTCCTGCGGTAACTTGCTTCAACTGTGGTGAAACGGGACATTACCAATCTCAATGTCTCAAACCACGGAATGGTAATCGCAATGTACCACCACAGCAGACTGGGAAGAGATCGTACCAACCAGGGCGAGTATTTGCCTTGACGGAAGCTGATGCTGATGAGGTTGATCATGTCATCACTGGTACGAGGGCTGATGTTTAGAGGTTTTTGTCATTTCTTTTCCCGCTGTTTAGTGAACTGTTACGTAATGAGTGTGTATTATGTAACAGGAGAACTTTATCTTAATGGAATGAAAGCTGTTGTGTTGTTCGATACTGGATCCTCTCATACTTTTGTGTCTCCTAAATTTGCTAAAGTGTTGGGAGTTGAACCGAAGATTTTTCCAGGCAAGGTCTTAGCAGTAGCTACTCCATCAGGGGAAACACTAACCACTGATCGGTATTATGCTGATTGTGAGATCGTGATTGGTGATCGAATCTTTAGCATTGATCTGATCGAGCTGACTATCTTGGGAGTCGATGTTATCGTTGGCATTGATTGGATGTCGGTGTACAGTGCAAGCATCGAGTGCAAGACCAAGACGGTAACAGTGAAGGCTCCAGGTGGACCTGAAGTCACTTTCCAAGGGAAGAAGAAGTGTTCTATGTTGGTGGCAACTATCCGCAAGGAAGAGACTCCTGTGGAAGTGCAAGGGATTCCTGTGGTTCGGGACTATCCGACTGTGTTCTTGGAAGATTTTCCTGGGTTACCCCCGCATCGTGATGTAGAGTTCAGCATCACTGTTCAACCGGGAAGTGCACCCATTTCTAAGGCACCGTATAGGATGGCTCCAGTGGAACAGGATGAAGTGAAACGGCAGATTGAGGGACTGTTGGAGAAAGGCTTTATTCAACCTAGTGCGTCACCTTGGGGAGCACCAGTGCTTTTGGTAAAGAAGAAGGATGGATCGATGAGAATGTGTATCGATTACCGAGAGCTGAATAAGGTCACTATTCAGAATAAGTATCCTATTCCCCGAATAGATGACCTGTTCGATCGTCTACAAGGAGCAGCTGTTTTCTCCAAAATAGATCTTTGATCAGGATATCACCAGGTTCGAGTGAAAGCTTAAGATGTGCACAAAACTGCATTTAGAACTCGACATGGGCATTATGAATTCTTAGTTATGCCATTTGGAGTGACGAATGCACCCGCAATCTTCATGGATTTTATGAATAGAGTTCTGAGGCCGTTCATTGATTCTTTCGTCGTGGTGTTTATCGACGCTATTCTCGTGTACTCCAAGTCAGAGGAGGAGCACACCTAGCATCTGGCAGCAGTTTTGAAGAAACTGGAAGAACAGAAGTTGTATGCCAAGTTATCCAAGTGTGATTTCTGGAAATCTGAAGTGGCATTCCTAGGTCACATCCTTTCTAACGAGGGAGTGGCAACTGACCCTCAGAAGATAGAGACAGTGAGAGATTGGGCTAGGCCTACTACAGTGAAGGAAGTCAGAAGTTTTCTTGGAATGACTGTATACTACAGGAGATTCATTCAAGGTTATGCTCAAATAGCCGTGCCTGCTTACTGGACTGACCAAGAAGAATGTGAACTTCAAGTGGACTGAGCAATGTGAGGCAAGCTTTCAGGAGTTGAAAGAGAAGCTGACTACTGCACCTATTTTGGCCTTGCCTAGAGCAGGTGTTGAGTATGATGTTTATAGCGATGCTTCACATCGTGGGATTGGTTGTGTCCTAATGCAAGAAGGAAGAGTAATCACATATGGGTCTAGGCAACTACGAACGCATGAGAAGAATTACCCGACTTATGATCTAGAGTTGGCTGTGATTATCTTTGCCCTGAAGTAATGGAGGCACTACGTGTACGGTGAGAAATTGAACATGTACACGGACCACAAGAGCCTGAAGTATATATATCAGCAGAGGGATCTGAATCTGAGGCAGCGGAGATGGTTGGAAGTGCTCGAGGACATGCGACCTGAGATCGAGTATCATCCTGGGAAAGCTAATGTTGTTGCTGATGCACTTAGTCGCAAAAGCAGTTTAGCCAGTTTGATTACAACTCAGAAGCATCTGATTAAGGAATTGGACCGAGCAGGTATTGAGGTTGTCTTTCAAGGATTGGGAGCATCTTTGGCTCAGTTGAGGCTTCAGCCTACACTGAATGGAAGGATCATTGCAAGTCAGGAGGTTGATGCTGATATCTTGGAGATGAAGGAGCAGGTTAGTGCTGGCAAGTTGCCCGGATTTCAAATCAGGGATGGAGTGCTGTGGTTCGGAGATAGACTGTGCGTTCCAAATCAGGTGGACCAGAAAGAGAGTATTCTTCAGGAGGCGCATGCTACTCTTTTGTCGGTACATCCTGGGAGTACTAAGATGTGCAAAGACATCAAACAGCATTTCTGGTGGTCAGGTTTGAAGCGGGATGTGGCTGAATTTGTGGCGAAGTGTGAGGTTTGTCAGCAAGTCAAAGCCAAAAATCAGAGACCCGGAGGTCTATTACAGCTGTTACCTATTCCGGAATGGAAGTGGGATAACATCAGTATTGATTTCATTACGGGATTGCCTAAGAGTCCTAAAGGCAATGATGCGATTTGGGTTATAGTCGATCGACTAACCAAGTCCGCTCACTTTTTGGCGATGAAACTCACTGATTTGATGGACAAGTTGGCTGAGTTGTATGTTGGTGAGATTGTCCGACTTCATGGTGTTCCGTCAACTATTGTGTCTGATCGAGATGCGCGGTTTACTTCGCATTTCTGGCGGAGTCTTCAGACAGCTTTGGGTACCAAGACGGATTTCAGCACTGCTTTTCATCCGCAAACCGATGGGCAGACCGAGAGAGTCAACCGTATTCTTGATGATATGCTTCGGTGTTGTATACTAGACTTTGGAGGCAGTTGGGAAAGGCATTTACCTTTTGTAGAGTTTGCCTATAACAACAGTTTTCAGGCTAGCATCGGGATGGCGCCGTACGAAGCTTTGTATGGCAGGAAGTGCAGGACACCTGTTTGTTGGTTTGAAGTTGGGGAGCGTCAGTTGTTTGGTCCTGAGCTTGTGCAGCAAACCTCTGAGAAGATTGTTCTGATCAGGAAAAGGTTGGTAGAAGCTCAGAGCAGGCAGAAAAGCTATGCAGACAACCGGAGAAGGGACCTTGAGTTTGAGGTTGGTGACTTCGTCTTTCTGAAAGTATCCCCCAGTAAAGGTGTGGTTCGATTTGGCAAAGGCGGGAAATTAGCCCTGAGATTTATAGGCCCGTACAAGATATTGAAAAGGATCGGGAAAACTGCTTACCGGCTTGAGTTACCGGAAGAGTTATCTCAGGTGCACAATGTCTTTCATGTGTCTATGCTGAGAGGTTATATTCCAGATCCGAGTCATCATTTGCCTGAAGTGCCGGAAGGTTTGCAATTGGATCTGAATTACATCGAGTCTCCTGTTGAGATTGTTGATCGTCGAGAGAAAGTCCTGAGGAATAAGACGATACCGATGGTCAAGGTAGTCTGGAGAAACCATTTGGTTGAAAGAGGCTACTTGGGAGTCTGAGGAGAGGATGTTGAAGGACTATCCTGAGCTTTTTGCTTGATTTGTATCTTTGTATCTTTTGTTCTTGTTGTGAGTGTTGTGTTTTTGTTTCTCACTCTTGACTGTAGTTCCGGGAACGGAACTATTCTAAGGAGGGAGTGTTGTAATGCCCTGATTTTTCATTTAATGAAAAATTATTTATTTTGCACGTAGTGTGCACGTGCAATATTTTTGGTTAATATTTTCATCAAGATGAGTAAAGATATTTAATATGTGCCTTTAATTATTTTTCTATAAGCCTTCTTTCAATTAGACAAAAAGCCCTTTTCTTTTAAAAGCCCAAAGTTAATTAAATTTATTATTTTTATAATAAGTATTTTGGCTCAAAAACTAAAGCCCATGGATTAATCTATTTTTATACAACTTGTCATGTAGAATACAATTTAAAGACTATTTTATTTTTATACAAAAATTTAATGTACAATTTTTGGGCCTAGTTGCATGCACGTGCACTACACGTACACGTGCAATATGCACTTTTTCAACTAGGCCGGTTGTAATCTTTTTTGGAGGGAAATGAAAATTGTAATGGTGATCATGGTGTGGTGGTTACTTGGTTGTGGGTAGTTATTGCAACTCCCACTTTCATCTTGACCCTCCATCTTACAACCAACCAATTGATCCTAGTCCTCCATTCTCCTTGATTTTTAGTATAAATACCCCCCCCCCCCCCCCATGGCTAGTTATTCTTGTGTAAAATTATTCTCTTCCAAACCTATAGTTCAATTATATTATCTAGTGGTGATTTTGTGAGTTAAAAGATTGAGAGTGTGTGGGATCTTTGCTTGCAACTAGAAGAGGAGAGGCCGGCATTCATCAAGAGGGAGCTCGGCTTGGGTGTGCTTGGGAAGCTTGTGTGCACGTGTTCAAGGAGGAGCCATTCGTCGCAAGGACATTCGTCTAGGAATTTGCTAGTTGTAATTTTTCTCTCCATACAAGGTGGGTAAATTTTCCCTATTTCTAATATTGGAATGTATGCTAGATTTAATTATCAAAATAATGCATGAAAATGATTAATAAGAATGCACATTTAATTGAAAAGATGATCTCTAATTGATTGAATTGTTGATATGCAAATTATGTGTGTTGCTATTAGTAAAATTCCAGATTGTGTGCAATATGAACATGGTTATAAGTTGTGTGAAGAAACCTTTGTTAGTAGCATGAAAAATTATGTGCAAAAAAAAAAAAATTAGTATATCGACTATGTCACTTTTATGTGCTAAATTGGAAACTTTGTATAGTGTTGTAATGAATAAATTAAGATGAAATTTTTATGTTTGGGAGATGAATAAGAGTAGAGAATTAGTATAGAGATTGATGAAATTATAATGTCAAAAAATGTATTAGTAGTATGTCACATTAACCAAATTGTATGGTAAAAATGTGTTAATTATGGAGAAAATTATGTTTAATTATCCAAGAGATTTATTTTCATCTACTGGAATAAAAATTCATGATGGAAAACGATTAATTCGGATTTTTACAGTATATTAGTAAGAACAATGTGATATGCAATTTTGTTGAACGCGGAAATGTTCTAAATAACAGAGAGTATGGATTAAATGAAACTGGAATTATACTAGTGACAACCTGAGCGCGTAGCTCAAGTGGTCATAGTGTGCGGTTGGTTTCCCTGTGGTGACCGGTTCGAATCCCTGTGGCACACTTTTTGTTTCACAATTTTTAAAAATATAAGAATCAGCGACCAAGAGCATTAAATACTCTCTGTCTTCTCTTTATGACGCCTAGCGCCTTTGGCCTAGTGGTCGGTGCCTTTGGCTGTGTTCTCTGGGGTGCTGGGTTCGAATCTTGCCCTCGGCAAGATTGAAAAATAATTTTTTGGGGGTTTTTAATTGTCAAAAAATTATGAGAAAAATATGGTTATTCTTCTAAAAATATGTAGGACTTTATAAAAATAAATTGGGGATTATTTGCATGAAATAAAACATGATTTGAGAAGAAAATGTGTAAATAGAACTATGGTTCTATAATTTTATGGTTGTGAAATTATATCTTGCAAAAATGATTTGAAATGAAGGATTAGGAGATTAATGTGGCAAAAAGAAATTATATTGTTGTGATGTGATGCAAATTATTCTCATTTGAGAATAGTGTGAGAATTATGAAGTGTAAAGGTTCACTTTTGATTGAATAATTAGTGATGTGGGTTTTTATGTGGAAATAACATTTCATGAGTTACATGATGAATAATTGAGTTTTATAGCTATGGATTATTTGAACGAATTAGAAATCATGATTGGAAAAGAGAAATACTTTTGAGTATGACAAATCAACAAATGAATTTTTGAGTGGAAATGCTCAAATTGAAAATTGTGAATTGGAATTGAAACAAAAGAGTAGCTAAGTCTTCCCCGGCATTTGGAAAGAATTGAAATGAAATATTGAAATGAAAGACCAAGGTTGGTCATGTGTGAATAAATGAATAAGTCCGGTTTAGTTGAGAGGCTAACATTAGAGCTTTGATTTTGTTCATGATTCTAATAAAAACTGAGGATTAGTGCATAGTAAAGACGTGATGAAAGTGAGAGAAAAACACGAGTATGAGAACTAGAGTTACGGTGCGGGTGTGTGAGCCACAGAATGCATGCTTGATGAGTCAAGACATGGCGTGGGCACAACTCAGTAATGATCGGACTTTAGCCACGCTTGTGGGATGTTTGGTGACTGCAAGAGGATCGTGTGCCATGAAGGAGGCTGAATTGCCACAGAATGCATGCTTGATGAGTCAAGACATGGCGTGGGATTCCCCTCCAGGTTTTCTGTACACGAGCTTGTACTCATAGATCATCCAGGATACTCACCGTAGTTACAGCAGTAGATTAGGTCATGGCGAGGGATTGAACCCTACAAAGATGAAGAACGATTAAGAGGCTTGCCCTCGGACCTATGTAGTATGGGATGCATAGAATCCGAACAAGTGTGCATTAGTGTCATGTAACATAATTAATTGCATTAAGGACTAAGTGCACAATCACAACACGACATCAATAGGGTAGTCCCTTTAGTTTGATATGTGACAAGTTTGTGTTTGCTAAATATGGAAAATAAGTTATACTATTTTCGGCATAGAGAGGATGGTCGTGTATAATGATCGTCGGTTGAATAAACTGACGTACCCACAGTCTTATATGCAGGTAAATGGCTTGATACAGATTAAAGAGGAACAAATGCTTAAAGATTATTCAATGTTGTTGTACATTTGTTTCGTTATTGTAAAGTTTACTTCCGCTGTGCAATGTAAAGTGTAATGTAATCATGTAAAGTGTAATGTAAATTGAAAAGTTCAAATTTCCTTGTAAAATTGTACTAAAGAAAGCGAAAAGATCCTGTAGAACATCTCGAATTCAGTGTATTTGGGATTTGGGGCATTACAAAACCAATCGACTTTCTAGACAAGTTTTTGAAATAAAACTCAGAGAAATTGAAATTGCAAGTTGAGAGAATACAACCACAGAGAGTCAATCACAGCCAAACACAACGATGTATTCTGGTTCGGTCCTCCCGACTTACATCCAGTTCCCAAGCAACCCACTTGAGATTTTCCACTATTCTTGAAAAAGTACAAGAATACTCTATGGCCTTTGACAACAACAATATCAAATCCATAGACCTCTCTCACCACTAAAGAGAGCAAACCCACTCTACATCCTAGAGTGAAACTGACTCTAAAACCAAAATCCCTACTCTCCAACCGAGAGGACCACTCTCACAACCCGAGAGTGAAAACAACAAAAAAATTGAGTTTACAACAACCTATAGCCTTGTATGTGATAGTGCTTTTGTATAGTGGCTATTAGGTTAACTTCTGAATTCAGTCTAAAACGAAATCAATGTTATATTAGACTGAAACCAAGTCTTAGAGAGTTTGTATGCTTTTGAAACACTTGAAAACAAAAATACTTGAGAGTTTAAAGAATGCTTGGAGTTGAATAACCTTTGCCAAATGAGTTCTATACTCTTTTTATAGAGTTAGAAATGTTTGGACGTTGAGAGATTGAATCCCAACTACCATACAACGGCAGTAAAAAAGATTTGATTTTGAAAAACAAGTTTTAAAATCAGAAAACTGTCGAAATGGCTTGAACAGTCGACTAGGTTGCCATAATGAGTCGACTGGCCTAGAGCTTGTATGAGTTCAGGCAGTTTTGTACTATAACAGTCGACTGGCTCCAAGAAGTGGTCAACTCGTACTCATACAGCTGAACTTATTCAAGCTTGTTTTGACATTTTGATTTTGTAAAACACTCAGATTATTTAAATTATATGTGAGTGTGTGTGTGAGAAGGCTTTTACAAGTTTCTAAGGCTCAAATAATTAAAATTACAATATTACAAGATACTTTGTTTAATACTAATGACGCACTTTGAATCTTGTCCTGAACTTGAGTTTTTGTCTTGAGCTTGAGCCTTTGTCTAGATGTCTTGAAGCTTGATCAATTACTCTAGAAAGCTTCATCAGATTGTGTTGCCTTTGTGTATTTCACCATGGTATTTGACTTGGATACACTCTGCAAGAGATATGTGATAGACAAACTTTGTATTGTGTTGTAGTCATCAAAACCAAGAATCAACAAGTAGATGCTCAGAGTAGGCAGAAGAGTTATGCCGACAACTGGAGGAGGAACTTTGAGTTCGAGGAATGTGACTTTGTCTTTCTGAAAGTATCACCTAGTAAAGTGTGATTCGATTTGACAGAGGTGGGAAAGTAGCCCCAAGGTTCATAGGCCCATATAAGATATTGAAGAGGATCGGAAAAACTGCTTACCGGTTGGAGTTACCGGAAGAGTTGTCTCAGGTGCACAATGTCTTCCGTGTGTCTATGCTGAGAGGTTACATTCCAGATCCAAGTCACCATTTGTCCGAAGTGCCGGAGGGTTTGCAGTTAGATCTGAGCTACATTGAGCGACTGGTTGAGATTGTAGATCGTCGGGAGAAAGTTTTTAGGAACAAGATGATACCGATGGTCAAAATAGTCAGGAGAAACCAGTTGGTTGAAGAGGCTACTTGGAAATCCGATGAGAGGATGCTGAAGGATCATCCCGAGCTCTTTGTTTGATTGTATTATTTTTCTTTCTTCCTTTATGTTTTGTTTTCTCACTCTTTAAATGTAGTTCCGAGGATGAAACTATTCTAAGGAGGGAGTGTTGTAACATCCTGTATTTTCAAATAATTAAATTTGTTTCACGTGTTTTGCACGTACAAATTAATGTATGTTTTTGGCTTTAAAAATTATTTTGATGGCATGAACAAACATTTTTCATTCTCTTCCAAAAAGCCTATTATTATTTCTTATTAATTCTTAGGCCTAATAGTCTAATTCTAACCCATCTAAAAATTAATAATTAATTAAGAGCCCATGGATTTAAGCCCACCTAAAATAGCTCACTAGTTAATTCTAATATTATTTAAGACAACTTGTAGGGTAGACTTGATCAAGTAACAAATAAATTGACAATTAAATGAACAAACAACTAGTATGCATGTGATGGCACGTGCCTTGCACATGCACGTGCAATGGGACAACAAGGTGAGGCTGGCCATATGCTTGAGTGGGAAAGATGGAGAGAGTAGAGAGTGGTTACTTGATAATGGGTAGTTCTTCTAACTCCCAAATGTATCCTAACCCTTCATCCAAACTCATCTCAACCCTTCATTCACTCTTTACATGTGTATGAATACCCCTCCCCTGTTACTCTTGTAATTTGCATTTAGAATTTTTAAAGAGAAAGAGA